>JACXGI010014602.1:0-18780 GCA_016801175.1 Esox masquinongy | reverse complement strand
TGCTATCTTTACCCGAAGACGATAGTTCTCCTCCGTGTTGTAGGTACAACAATTACAGTGATAAGGCATAGTAATGGTACTTAGCTTCGGATGTTCAGGAGTGAGTAGTTCCGTTAATTATGTCCAAATAGAGTCCCGGTGTAGAAAAGTTGGGTAAAAAGGTCAACAGATAAAAATATTGCGTTGGTAAACTCTTAAAATAGAATTTAACCAATTAGTTTACAAAGAGTAAATTCGAAAAAGTTTGGCAGGTAGCCAGGTAGGTAACAGCAAGCAGCGTGCAGCACGTCAACAATCCCACCCTCCCACCCACAATCTCACACTCACAATGCAGGTGACCTTATCTTCACTAGATGATATTTGTTGATCACATTGCTGCCCCCTTCCAAGTCTCTGATCACTACTCTGTCTCCATTTCTCCTTTTCACTCCTCCAACCCTACCCTCTCATTCTCTACCCAGAAGGTCATGCGCTTTTGCAATCTTCATTATCTCGACCCTACTGCTCTCTCCTCTACCATCATTACGCCGATCTGCTAAATCCATTTCCCTTTTGTCTACTGCTTCCGCCTCTTCAATACTACTCCCCTCCCTCTCCACAATCTATGACTCACTGTCCCCCTTCCTCCTGGCTGGCTTGGCCCTCTCCTCGCTGGTTTAGTGACTCACTAATAGAACGGGACTGCAGGCAGCTTACAAAAAGGACGAGGAAATCGAGGACAAAACTAAACAAATCTTCCAGGTGACCTGAAGCCATGTTCTAATGTTCATAGACTACAACCTTAACTCACACAGACACTTGTCATCTCACTTCTGGACTGCTGCAACTCAGTGTTGGATGGGCTCCCTGCTTGTGCCATCAAACCCCTGCAGCTTACCCAGAACAGTGAAACCTGTCTGGCGTTCAATCTTCCCCAAGTTCTTCCATGTCACCCCGCTCCTTCATACACTCCACTGACTTCCATGTCTTATTCCATTCCATGATCCCACCCTACCTGATTAGAGAAAGAAAAACAGAAAACAAATAAATATACAGTTAGGTCCGGAAATAAATGGACACTGACACAATTTTTGTTATTTTGGCTTTTCACCATAATGTATTCAAGTAACAGTTAAACAATGAGTATCGGCTTAAAGTGCAATCTCTCAGCTTTAATTTGAGTGTATTACAAATTGGAGGAAAGGTTTAGGAATTACAGCTCTTTAATATGTAGCCCCCTCTTTTTCCAGGGACTGAAAGTAATTGGACAATTCACTCAAAAGCTGTTTCATGGACAGGTGAGGGCTATTCCTTCATTATTTCTTCATCGGTTAATTAGGTGAAAGGTCTGGAGTTGATTCCAGGTGTGGCATTTGCATTTGGAAGCTGTTGTTGTGAACCCAGAATATGCGGTCAAAGGAGCTCTCAGTTCAAGTGAAACGGGCTGCAAAAAAAAAAATCCATCAGAGAGATAGCAGGAACATTAGGAGTGGCCAAATCAAGAGTTTGGTACATTCTGAGAAAAAATGAATGCACTGGTGAGCTCTTCACCACAGAAAGGCCTGGACATCCATGGAAGACAACAGTGGTAGATGATCGTAGGATCCTTTACATGATAAAGAAAAACCCCTTCACAACATCCAGCCAAGTGAAGAACACTCTCCAGGATGTAGGCATATCATTATCCAAGTCTACCATGAAGAGAAGACTTAACGAGAGCATATACAGAGGGTTCACCACAAGGTGTATACCATTCATAAGCCTCAAGAGGCCAGATTGTTTTTTGCAAGATTAGACTGCCAAAACATCTAAAAAAGCCAGCCCAGTTCTGGAACAGCATTCTTTGGACAGATGAAACCTAGATCAACCTGTACCAGAATGATGTGAAGAAAAAAGTATGGAGAAGGCTTGAAACGGCTCATGATCCGAAGCATACTGCATTATTTGTAAAATACGATGGAGGCACTGTGATGGCATGGGCATGCATGGTTTCCAATGGCACTGGGTCACTAGTGTTTATTGATGATGTGATAGAAGACAGAAGCAGTCAGATGAATTCTGAAATGTATAGGGATATATTGTCAGCTCAGATTCAGCCAAATTCAGCAAAGTTGATTGGACGGCGCTTCACTTTACAGATGGACAATGACCCAAAACATACTGCGAAAGCAACCCAGGAGTTTTTTAAGGCAAAGAAGTGGAATATTCTGCAATGGCTGAGTCAATCACCTGATCTCAACTCAATTAAGCATCCATTTCACTTCCTGAAGACAAAACGTGAGGCAGAAAGACCCACGAACAAACAACAACTGAAGACAGCTGCAGTAAAGGCCTGGCAAAGCATCACAAAGGAGGAAAGTCAGTGTTTGGTGATGTCCATGACTTCCAGACTTCAAGCAGTCATTGCCTGCAAAGGATTCTTGACAAAGTATTAAAAATGAACAATTTATTTATGATTGTGGTGATTTGTCCAATTGCATTTGAGCCCCTGAATAAGGGGACTGTGTGTGAAAATGGTTGCAATTCCTAAACGTTTCATACAATATTTTTGTTCAAACCCTTGAATTAAAGCTGAAAGTCTACACTTCAATTGCATCTCGGTTGTTTCATTTCAAATCCATTGTGGTGGCGTACAGAGCCAAAATTATGAAAATTATGTCAGTGTCCAAATATATCCAGGCCTAACTGTATACTCTATCTTTATCCATTCCTTGTTTACTTCTACAGTGTCATAGTTCACGTAACTAAACTCAGCCCTACAAGTCCACAGATAGGCCCTTCTTTCCCAGTATTTTATCCTGTAATCTGCTTCTTAAATATCAGCACCCCCTTTTATGCCTAAAAAGCCTTGGTTTTCAGTGTAACTTTGCAATGTTGAGTCTTGACTGTGTTCATTGGCTTACAGTATGTGGCCTTCTGATTGGAGGCCTACAAGGTTGAAGCGGGTAGGAAGGGTCTGCCCTGTATTCGTGGTCATGGGCTAATTGTTTACATAGGTGTCAAGATATCTAAATACCTTGTATTTAATGATGCATGGATTCAGATGAAGCATTTATTGTGTGCATATGTGTTTTTTGTGTCTAGTCTTTCCGTGAAGAACTAGATGTTCTGATCCAGGAACAGATGAAGAAGGGAGGCAGCAGCTCCAATCTCTGGGCTCTGAGGCAGCTGGCTGACTACATGGCATCCCATGGCTCCACAGCAGCACTGACCGCCTCCCCCTCCAATACAGGTACTGCGTAGGAACACGCACACATGCGCCCGCGAATGCGAAAGGCCCAGAATTTACTTTCACCCTCGTAATTGTGAACCAAATAAAGTTCTGTGACATGCTACTGCCTGTTTGTCTTTGTAGGCATGATGATGGTGACGCCAATCAATGACCTGCATGGTTTGGAGCCCAGCGGCATGGTGAAGGGAGAGAGACTGATGCGCTGTAAACTGGCCAGCGTGCACCGCCTGCTGGATCTCTACGGCTGGGCCCAGCTCAGCCACACCTGCCTCACCGTGAGTTCACCTGCTTGGCTGACGCCTTCTGTCTTTCTGCCTGTCATTCTTCGATCCTCTTCTTTTAGAAGATCCTCTTCTTTTAGAGCATTTTAACCACGCCACATAGTGTACTATCAAAAGAGACGTGTTAATACTGTAACTACCAATACAGGGGTAAAATGCATTTTGAAGGTTCCGTAGTTATGTAACATGTTTTTGAAGGATTTCATTGTGTTCTCTCGCTCTCTGAATGTTCTTTTTTTACCACTGGTTTTTGTAGTCGTATCTATTTTTTTATCCATTTTATCTGTGTCCCTATTTGTAAAGTTAGATATCTGACCGCTGCATGGGTGTTTTGTTTCAGCTACGTGTCAGTAAGGAGCAGGAGCACTTCCTGGTTTTGCCCGATGGCTTGGCCTATGGGGAGGTCACTGCTTCTAGCCTGGTGAGTTACCTACTACGAATGCTGCTCCACAATCACACATCTCTTCTTGCTGTGGATTTTCATTAAATTAGCCAGATCCATATTTGAGTTTAGCTGCTAATACTGTATATACAGTACTTTTTATGAGCGGAGACAAATACACTTGGTTCAGCCAACTAACTAAAACTTACTTATGCATATCACAGAAGTCCTTTGGCAAGAACTTTGAAAGTTAAACATGATACTTTCTATGCTTAAACCATATGAATTGTCATATACAAATGGTGACGAATTTGACCTGAATGTGGATGCTAGTGAGTGGTCGGTGTTGTTGTCCTCCCAGGTAAAGGTGAACATCCTGGGGGAGGTGGTGGAAAGAGGCAGCACCACGCTTGGGGTTGACCTAGATTCCTTCAGCCTCCACTCAGCTATCTACTCCACCCGACCCGACGTACGCTGTCTGCTGCATCTCCACACCCCTGCTACAGCCGCTGTGAGTTACACGCAAACACGGGGACGGGGTCGTATTTACATATTTCTTATTAGTCTGGAACCTTTTGCTAAAAGGGCCAGAGATCAGTTCAGTAAAATATATTGGTATTTTTCAAAGTTAGTGATGACCAGTATTGGAAAACCCAGTCAAATCTGACGTTCCAGAATGTGAACTAATGCTTTCTCTGTGCAGGTATCAGCCATGAAGTATGGCCTCCTGCCACTGTCCCATGAGGCTCTGCTGGTTGGTGAGGTAGCTTATTACGACTATAATGGGCTGATGGAGGATGAGGAGGACAGAGTGGCGCTGCAGAAGAGCCTTGGGCCCACCTGCAAGGTGACAACATTATGGCAAAACCAGGGTTAACTTGACAGGAAGGCAGTTTACTTCTGATCTTACTGTTTCTCTGTTTGAGAAACATTTAAACATATTTGATTTATTAGTAAAACAATCAGAATGGTGATAAGTGTTGTAGAAAGAGGAAGAAATGAGAGATGCTGAAGAAGGAGTGTGCTTAGACAAAATAGGGGTTGGACTGGAGGTGTTTCTTTCCTCCTGCTGAAGTCAGTCTTTATTCAAAGGTGTTGGTGCTTCGGAACCATGGCGTTGTGGCCCTGGGGGACTCAGTGGAGGAGGCTTTCTACACTATCTATCACATCCAGGCTGCCTGTCAGATCCAGGTACTGAGACTCACATACTGACACCCCTCCTAGCCTGTTCCTCTCTGCCAGAGGCGATGGGGACACTGAGGGAGGGAGAACTGCCAGACTCATAGCTCAGTGGCTTTGTGTGAGAGAAAGATAGAACAGGCAAGAGGGCGCGTACACAGATTGGCCCGTTTCATGCCTGAGTGCTCGCCCTTACTGTAACTGTCCTGTCTGTGCAGTGCTGTAGCTATACACAGGCCAATTCCCAGAGGTACTGCAGTGGCTGCAATCCTTTGTTGTGCTGACAGGTGTCAGCATTGTGCAGTGCCGGAGGGGAGCAGAACCTGATCATGCTGGATCGCTCCATCCACAAACCCAATGCTGCTGGCACTGTGGGCTGGGCCGGATCCACATTTGGCCCCCTGACCAAGAGTCGGCTTGGGGAGCATGAATTTGAGGCTCTCATGAGGACCCTGGACAATCTGGTAAGATTTGTTTTCCGACACAGAAGGACTTTTTAAAAAGAAACCAGGCAAGCCTAGTTCAGCCGGCCCGCAATAGCAAGTGTTGCCATCTCGAGATTCGAACCCGGGTCACCCACAGGAAAGGCTGTGTCGTTAACCACTACACCACAGAGCTGTACATTTGCCGGGTGTCAAATGTCTCTTGTCTCTATCCTGAACAAATCCTCTTTTGCCACTGGCCGTTTTAATAGTTAATTGGCCATTCGTGAATGACATTGACACAGTTAAACTGACTAACGTTTCTTACTAAGTTTACCTCCACCACAAATAGCGTCTATGTATGGCGTTTGGCACTGGCCGTTTTAACAGCAAATTAGCCAGTAATAAGCTTTACCAGTATCTACTAACTTACTGGAATAGTCATAAGAATTGAGCAATTGCTAGCGAGTCTGCCAAAGCTATTTCATTTCATGGCATGAGAACGTATTTTTTTCTTTCACGGCAAAACAACATACTTTTTTCTTTCATTCGTGAATTACATTTATACAATAACTATCAATAAAGGCGACGATAACTAACTTTTTCATCAAGTGAAAAGACGAGAGAATCGTGGAATCAACCAGAAATAATTAATAAATGTCGTTGCTCTCAATAGATTCAAACTTAGGTCTTCCACATGAGAGGCACCGTCTTTAACCACTACGCCACAGCATTACACGTTTCAACAGTCGCTAGACTCCATTGAGGATTGTGTTACATTGAATAACGTTTCTTATTAAGTTTACCTCCACCATAGCGTCTATGAACTGTATTGCTTTTGCCACTGGCCGTTTTAACAGCTTATTAGCCAGTAATAGGCTTACTAGTATCTACTAACTTCCTAGGAATAATCATAAGAATTGAGCAATTGCTAGCGAGACTGAAGATTAACTTTCTCATGCCAGAAACAGTCGCAATATAACCGTATACAGTTTAAGTTAAGGCTTACTATAACGTAACTAATGTATGTTGTAGCCAGCAAATTTGTTTGTCTATCCTGACCCAAAACACATGCACGGATGCATACTTCGAAAATCCACCAGAAACAGTCGCAATATAACCGTAAACTGTTTGATTTCAGGCTTACGATAATGTAGATACTGACGGTTTTAGCCAGCGAAGTTTTCGTCTATATGGAATAATTCATAAAGCGTACTTCGCTTCGCCTGCGAGGAGATACGAACTCGGGACCTATAGTTTACAGGTTTGCTTCTCTAACCACTACGCTATTTAACAATGTGCAGTCAGTCAGTCAGTCAGTCAGTCAGTCAGTCAGTCAGTCAGTCAGTCAGTCAGTCAGTCAGTCAGTCAGTCAGTCAGTCAGTCAGTCAGTCAGTCAGTCAGTCAGTCAGTCAGTCAGTCAGTCAGTCAGTCAGTGACATTCGCTCTTCTTGGCCGGCTCCACTGACACAGTCCGGCAAAAAAAGCACACAATATTAGTTGAGTTAACATGCTGATATGCATGCACTATATGGAATCTCATGAAACCACTTGAATTCCCCAGCACAAGTGCATTGAAATCCAACACACACATTTACATTGAAGTAATTTCGGAGAAGCTCTTCAGTATTTAATACATTTGCAAATTGCACGCATACAGTACTTCCATATGAAATGATGAAAATAAGACATGAAATTGACATGACATTCTCTATAATACGACATGAAATTCTTAATAATGTTCTTAGAGTATGTCTTGCCAATGACTTACCTGAATAAATTAAGACACAAAAAAAGTCCTCTCCCAACCCTCCAGGGTTACCGTACAGGCTACGCCTACCGCTTCCCGGTGCTGCTGGAGCGCTCTAGGACTCGGAGAGAGGTGGAGGTCCCAGCCACAGTCCACTCCTTTCAGTTTGAGGAGGAGGGGGTGCACCCGTTACCCCGCCAGCACCCCTATGCCCAGCGACAGCAGCAGGAAAAGACCCGCTGGCTCAACACCCCCAACTCATACTTGAGGGTGAACCAGGACCAAGCCAGCCCTGGACACCAGCGCACCACAGTAAGTACCTGTGGACCGTTTCACGTTAACATGGTTGATTTAACTTCAAATATTTATTATGTTAGTAATTCAACAAAGGCATTTTTAGTGAACAGTCATTGATAGGAAGGCGTGTGGCAAATTCATGGTTGCAGTTGCAACGTGTGTGTGGTGTGTCTGATGTGTGTGTGTGTGTGTGTGTGTGTGGTGTGTCTGGTGTGTGTGTGTGTGTGTGTGTGTGTGTGTGTGTGTGTGTGTGAATACATTCAAAACTGTCTGTTTGCCGCGGTACCCCAGGGAGAGAGGTGGCAGTAGAGAGCTCCAGCAATGGAGCCCTTTCAGACAGAACAATGCCAGGCAGGCAGAGACCCTCTTACATCAAGCAGGGGGTGGAGTCTAGCTCTTCCCTCTCTCTACCTCTCTCTCCCACCCTGCCTCTCTCCTCCAATGTATCTCCTACCCTTTCTTTCTCCTGTCCTCTGCATTGCAGGGGAAAGCCCAGTGCTCCTTGATTACTGCAGTGCTGAGTCTGCCCTCTTGTGGGTGAAAATGATGTTTCTTCATGTTTCTGAGAACACAATTGAAAATAATGCCCATGGTTGTATCTTGATATCGGCAAAACATGCGTTCAAATTCAAAAGGCTAAGAGTGATTTACAGGTTTCAGTAGCCTATCAGAAGGCTGTAATCTAAGAAATGTATTGACCACCCCAGTGCCTTTCTTATATATCATAAAGTTTATACATTTGGTTTTGTCATATAAAATAGAACACTTGTCACCTGTCACTGTTATCTGTCAATCCTTCCTCAGTGGCTGAAGACCGAGGAAATGCAGCAAGGCAGTGGGGCCATCAAAATTGAGAACTCAAACCAGTTTGTTCCTCTTTTTACCAACCCTCAAGAGGTGCTGGAAACACGAAACAAGGTACATCTTATTTTCTTCTCTCAGTAATCTATGACGTCACAGCATGGGGTACCGTTTCTGTTTCTCAGCCTTTCTGGTTGTTGATGTTGTTTATCTCCAGATTCGTCAGCAGAATCGACAGGATATGAAGACAGCAGGACCCCAGTCCCAAGTACTAGCCAGTGTTATAACGGGTGATAGTCCACCGGTAAGTTTTGTCCTGTTTTTATTTGATGATCTGTGTTTTTGTCTTTGTATATTTGGGACCCTATGGTCTTGGTGTTAACCCCATTAATTTAACCCAGATGCAGGAGCTGCTTCGGCCACTTAACCGTCTCCAATAATCATCCCCACACACTTGCCTTGCATTATATCATCCATTCATTCATCCCTCACCTTCCACCCTGCACCTCCCCAGGTCCAGAAAAAACTGCATGTTGCTGTAAAAAAGAGTGTGCTCTCAGTCAACAATAACAACAAAGTAAAGGTAAACAAATGAACAAGGCAGCCTTAGAGGGAAATCATGAACCATGAGGACATCAGCTCTTCTTGGTGCAAACATAAAGAAAACTTTGAAGATACTGCAAGATTCAACTTTATTGGCCAATTATCGTTCAATTGTAAAATGTAAATGAGACATTCAACAATAATTATTCAAACCAGAACAGTTGTATTATGCTTCTCTTTTCATTTTGATCCTAGTCTCCAGACCCAGCAGAACTTGGAAAACTTGAGCCAGAGACCCCCAACCCGTTTAATCAGCTGACCGACAAAGAGCTGGAAGAGTACCGCAAGGAGGTGCAGAGGAAAGCAGAAGGTCAGACAGATGGTAAGTCAAGGCTTTTTCAACCTATCCTTCACATGTGCCTTGATCACATCTACAGCATCATTGCACAACATTTAATGCATATGTTATCTGGGTATGTGTGCAACAATTATTCAACGTTAAACCTCTGCTGCCATTTCCATTAAGCAGTTTACTGTACTCATCCAATTTGATGCATATGCTGGGTAAATCCTCATGCACCACACAGAACACAAGACTGCTACTGGTTCTGCAATGCAATGCTGCGAGGCCAATGCAGAGTTCTGTTGGACATTAATGTAATGTTGGCGTGATTTAGGCATTCAACTCTTGAATTCATGAATTTTTCTACTGATTTACCATTTTTTAGCAAAAAATGTGGGTAGCTGAAATAAATCACTTGAGGCACAATTTGCCCTACAGGCCACCCTGTTTCTGTCCTCTGGCCTAATGTTTCCTTACACACAATCCCTTAGTCACTGTCAAAATAATTCATAGAAATGTCTCTCCAATGCCTTGTGTAAACTATGGCCTATCCTACTGTTTATCTACACCAGCTAATATTTCTCTGGCTTTCTATATTCACAGCACTGGCACCTCAGACCTGTTAATGTGTGTTTTGTTTCCTATTTCTAATTGGCTTCTCCACACTGCCTCACAACTCTTGCATGCAGCTAACTAGAATGAACACTTTATACTCCTCATGCCACACTGGGTATCCGTCTGTTTTCTCCTGTGCCTGTCTGTTGGACTCTGTTTCAGTAGGGGAGGAGGTGGAGAACGAGAAGCCCCCCACCAACAACCCTCTCCTCTGCAATGCCCTGACCTCAGGTGAGACTCTGCCTGCACTGCTGAACCCACACAGTGGTCTCCGCTTGCCTCGCGCACAGGACAGAAGGACTGCTCTAATTCCTACATGACACTGTGCTGTATGTGTGGATATCTGTGTACAGATGTCTCCACCTCTTTGGCTGCTCATTGAAAACCCCCGTTGCACACACTGTCATTGGAAGTGGGGTCTCATTCTAGGTGATATGAAATATTTCCCAAAATATTTCAATCCTATCTTGGACATGCATTGATGACAGTGTAGTTATGTGGTCAATTATATATAAGCTCAATTGGTGGGTAACAAGGGGTTTCAGTTCTGATGGTTTTGTGTGTGTTGGTGATGGTTGTTGTAAATGTGTCATTCCAGCGCTGTCTTGTGACGCCCATCTGTCTCCACATCTATTGTACACTCTCCTTCTGCCTCTGTGTTTGTCTTTGTCTATGTTCCTCTGTACTGACTCATAGGGCACCACTCTGGTACTGAGATCTTGTCTCAATAGTAAGTAACTACTGAGAAACAAACCGTAAGATGCTGTTGCACTGTAATAACCAAGCATGTTCAGTTGGGCACAACTGCAATGACACGACATGTCTGCTGTGTACTGTGCCATGCAGCTAACACAAACCTATCAATGGTCTGATCATTTTTTTCTTTGTTTGGTTTTACTTCAATAATAAATCAACAAGATGAGGCAGAAACAGACTCCACGGCAGTTCAGAACGGGAAAGGAGAAGAGGAGAAACAGACCACAGAGGAGCTGGAGAAAGGGATGAAGGCTTTGTCAACCAACGACACTTCTACTCCCCCTACCAGCACTCCTGCTGCTCCGCCAGCTAAACAGCCTGGGAACACCCCAGATGGGTCCCCCTCCAAGTCCCCCTCCAAGAAGAAAAAGAAGTTCAAGGCCCCCTCATTCCTCAAGAAGAGCAAGAAGAAAGAGCAGAAAGAGCAGAAAGAGAAAGCAGAAACTTGAAGGGACACAAAACCATGATGACAAACTCCACTAGTTAAACACACACACTCCTCCTGTATGAATGGCTCAGTCACTCTCATCACATCTTCGTGTCCACATGCTTCTATACTATCCAATATATATTTTTTAATATTCTGTCAAAACATTTCTTGTTTTTGTGCATAGAAGTAGTTTAATTCTGTTTCTTTTAGCAACAACTCTGTTATAATTTCTGCACTATTCTCATGATCTTGAAACACTCCACAATAATGCTAAATGAGGTAAAAGCCACAACACTAACTGAATTATGCACCCACTATTTATGACAACAAATAATGCACTTGACATATGTTTATAAACCAATGTTGCATTGAAACATGAATGCGTCCTCATAGGCACTCTCCTGTCTGGTAATGTTTATTTGTTTTAATAGATGAAACAGTAACATGAGCACAAATGCAGTATATGTAAAGTTAAGCAGGTATAAAATGTGCTCCTTCTGGCAGAAATGTTGTTCCAATCAAAATAACTATTCAAGTCATAAAAAGCAGCAAGAAAAATAAACGGAATGCTTAAAAACAGTAGTACCCAATACTTAACAGACAGCTATAAATGCCACTAATACCAAGCAGTGATATATGTGTTGCTATGATGTTGCAAAATGAAACCCAACTGAAGGGCACTAAACATTCCACGTTACCCACATTTTATTTTGAAATATATGTACAAAATACCTCTACAGCTGTAATTATTTTTTATGATTAGTAGCTGTTATCAAAATGCTGATGTGTGATATGTTTTTTTAATTGTATTTATTATTTCATATTAGAATGTAAAGTAAAAAGTTGCAAGGTTAAACTGTACCATTTCATTAAAGATCAAGTTGATTTCACTTTGGTTTGATCTGTTATTTGTTTGTTACGCTAACAACAGTACCGGATATGGCTCCGATGCTACTATTTGCAGGCCATTGAACACGCGACACTTGATCTGAACTGACTAAAGGCACTCACCCACCCAAACACACACAAATACACAAACACAGATACATATGGTGTCTATAAAAAGTCTACATCGCCTTTGAACTTTTTTGCATTTTACTGTGTCTGTGTTTAATGCATTGTAAATAGATTTTGTTTTCCATTTAACTACACACCATACTCCACAATTTTATTATTTTAATAATAATAATAACGCGACTGGAGTAACCATAGAAACTGGATTTGTTGCTACTTTTACACAAACATGGATATCAGCCTTCAAAGAGTTCTCATACTTTTAAAATGTATCAGTGTTCAAAGATTGATGTACCAATGCACCGGCAAAAACTTTGAAACCGTTAAAGCAAGCCCCAGTAACTTTACTTGTGAAGTTCAAATCTAGTTTTATTGTCATTATTGTGAGATGAAATCATATATTAAATATACAAACTAACATATATTTGGATAAGTCTCCTCCTATGAGTTAATATTGAGTGGAAGCACTTTGGCAGAGTATGCTGGAATAGATCTATCTCTGGACGAACGGTCGTGTCATTTGATAAAAATGAATACATGTCAGTTTTTTACTTTCACGTAGTGGTAGTAATGACAGTTTCATTTTGCATTTAGATTTCGAGAAAACTGATAATTAAGGAGGAACTGTTCACTTCTCTCATCGACTAGTGTAACTGGTCTGTCAAGTGTGCTTCTCAAACATTCCCGGAAGTTCCGCGATTTTGCTATTCTTAGTTTTTAAAACTCGTGTCCAAGCTGTTCTTTCGTATTCCACTCCACTCCCAGCGCTAGGGGGCGGTGGGTCGGTCTAGCTTTCGATATGTTTTGAGGGCTTCCGTTTTCACGTCGTGTTTCCTTAACATTAATGCGAGTTAGCTACTAAAATTGAGTTGCAATATTTTTTTAAAATTGGTGTGATTTTCAGTTTGCTTAGCCTATTGTTAGAAGAAATAGATAAGAAGGCCCTAAAATGGGCAGAAGTAGAAGCCGATCCCCACCTAAACGAGGTTTGTATCGGTAACGATTAACCAAGGATAGCGTTTTGCAATATATAGTGCACATTTATACATTTACAAACTCAGAAACATGTTGAAATGTTGGGTTCTAATGTATCTAACATGTTGACTCACAATAAATATTTTTTTTATTTGTACAGTAGACCTAAACATTTTAGATTAACTAATAATTAGGTTAACGTTTGTTTCTGTAACGTTAGCTACATGCTTAGCTAGCTTGCCGTTTCTCTGAGTTTCTTCTATGCCCTGGAATGTTCCATATACTGTAGTGAAGATTTGAACCAAACAGTTACTGTTTTTGTTTAGCTCATCATCACTCGATGCTAACGTTGGGTAGTAACGCGCAGGGTCGGTTGATATTGATAATTATTGTATGGTGTTGGAATTGTTATCATTATCTTGACTTCAGGACAGTTACATTTATTCCCTAGATGTTGTATTGTTGCATATCCCTATTTTGTCAGTATACAGTATTCATTGTCTGAACGTTATCTAAATGTCCATGATATATTTTAATTACATTTATTCGGGTAAGTCATAGAACAGAATAGCCAATCAGCATAATAACAATCGTGTCTGCTTGGATATTATGAATGTTAAATCAATGGTAATACATTTTTCATTTTGTCTGCTGTTACATTTTGCCACGTGTAAATTACTTTTATTACTTGTACTTAGGTCGTTTTCTGTCTGGATACTTTTAGTAGTGGCTTAAGAGAACTACTCTTAGTTAAGAACAGCTGCAGAACAATACTTTTTAAAATATACTTTTGTGAAATAAAACTTAATGTCTGAATATATTTAAGAAAAAGAGAAAAATGTATTGTAGTTGAACCAACTTAATGCCTTCGTGTCTCTGTTCAAACACTTGAGTTCCGGTGGATGTTTCCTTGGTATGAAAGTACACCTTATCAAACTTTTGGACATGCTATAAAGACAATCGTAAGCAAGATGTATACCATGGCTAAAACACTGTCCAGGCACTCCGAGATGTCCTGTGCCCAAGAACAATTGTAAGCTGTGGCATATTGTCCATATACCACACACCCTCGTGCCTTATTGATTAAACAACACACAGCCTGTCTATACTTAATCTGTGGGAACGAGATTAGTCCATACATGAATGCTCATCAGGCAAAAAATCCTCCCTCATATGTGCTGTACAAGTCATGCCAACTATATCCTAAACCAGAATATTGATTTGTTCCATTCATTTGTTAAACCTTAAACCCCAGTCTTGTTTGTTGAGTCTGCTTTGCAACCATTCCCAACCGTCTTGTGATGTTGAGTCGATAATTTTTCTTCTTTGTTTCTTGTTGTCTGAAGAGAGGCGACGCTCACGCTCGGGTTCCAGGGACCGTGAACTCAGGCGCAGGGAAAGGAAACGCTCCCGTTCTCGAGACAGGGACAGGGAAAGGCGTCGAAGCCGCTCGCGCTCTCCGGCCCACAGACGACGCTCAAGGTGAGAGAAAAGACCTCAGCGAGTCACCTTAACTGAAGGGGAGTGTGACCATTTTGTTCCAAAATGGTCACAGACTTGGCTACTCACCCACTGAAAATAAATATCTCTGGTGTAAAGCCTGGGATGTCCTGTGCGTTTATGGGTGACGTGTGACTATCATCTGACAGTTTTGGTGATGCAAAAGTATCCCCAATTCTGTGTTCTGTTTCCTCGCCTTTCTCGCCAACATTTCCAGTTGCTCACCTAAAAGCATTGGATTAGTGTGACTATGGACTGGAGGGAGAGTTTCCAGTTTCCACCTTTTTATTTTTAAACCAGTCTGTAATAAAGTAATGAGTCTGCACTTCAGGGGTAAAGAAGGGACCTTTACCTAGATAACCCGTCCTCCAGCTATCTCTGTCTCTTTTCTTTAGGTCTCCTCGTCGGCACCGGTCTTCCTCCAGCTCGCCTTTGAGACAGAAGGACCGGCGTGACGATGACCGAAAAGACTCCAAGGACAAGCCAGTGAAGGAGCATCAGATCTCAGGTGATTTTTCTGTGTTTGTCTGAAACTGCCCACTATGGTCTGTGTTGGGCAGTGCATGTGGTCTGTGTTGGGCAGTGCATGTGATCTGTGTTGGGGAGTGCATGTGGTCTGTGTTGGGGAGTGCATGTGGTCTGTGTTGGGGAGTGCATGTGGTCTGTGTTGGGGAGTGCATGTGGTCTGTGTTGGGGAGTGCATGTGGTCTGTGTTGGGGAGTGCATGTGGTCTGTGTTGGGGAGTGCATGTGGTCTGTGTTGGGCAGTGCATGTGGTCTGTGTTGGGCAGTGCATGTGGTCTGTGTTGGGCAGTGCATGTGGTCTGTGTTGGGCAGTGCATGTGGTCTGTGTTGGGCAGTGCATGTGGTCTGTGTTGGGCAGTGCATGGGCAGTAGCGAGGAGACTGAAACATTTTACTGATTCATGTTAGTGTTTTATTTACAGAGGAAGACATGCAGGGCAAGACGGAAGAGGAGATAGAGATGATGAAGATTATGGGATTTGGCAGCTTCGACACGACAAAGGTACAGATTCTATTGACTCATTTCATACCTAAAACTTGCTTTCTTTTCTAACCATACAAGCGTTATTTTTGTGTTCTTGTGGTTGTTGTCCTACTGCAGAGGCTTTTGACCCTGTCCTCAGGGTCAAAAGCCTGAGGACAGGTATTTGATATATTCAGGTGTTTGATATATTCCAAAATTAGCACACCTTATTAGACTTGTCAGCTAATCGTCAAATCTTTAATTAGTGAATCAGGTGTTTCTATCCAGAGCCACAACAAAATTGTGAAATGTCTGGGGTTCTGTGAAGAGAGGGTTATAGACCTAAGTCCTGCTGGAAGCCCTGCGTCCTTCAACAGTGTTTTTTTGGATGCTGGGTGGTACTACACTGGATCTACTTCAAAGGATGCGTATCATACAGCCGGACAACATTGTTTTTGATGTTGTGATGTTGTCCCATTGCCAAATGGTCAGACAGTTGAAAAACGACAGTTGGTGGAGGGCACCCCTCAAACATTGAATATTTAGAGCAGTTGGCTCCTAAAAACAAAGCCAGCTTTTGCTAAAGTCTGTATATTTGGCAGCATCTGTATTAAATTTTCTGTTTATTCAGTGTGCCATTTCAATGAAATGATCCTGTTCACAGGTTACTTGCCACAAGATGGAGCAGTTTGCCCAGGATAAATCATACTGGTGTTCTTGTTTAACAAAAATCATGTTAGATAGTGATTATAAAGAGCTACTTTTACTTAACAGTTTTTAATAAGACAAAGATCATCCAGAATGGGTGTGATTGCCTACAAACTAGTGCCCTTCAGGTATTTCTATTCATGTGTGGCAGTGTTTGACAAATGTTTTTTTTAATTTGATACACCTTAATTGTGACTGCTTAAAAAAAAGAATCCCTTTGTGGATTCAGTCTAACATTTGTTCTAGTGTCACAACGGCCTACAAGTGTAGACAGTTTGTGCACTGACACGGCATGAACAGTGCTGATGTGATAGTGTCCTCTTGAGTAATTGGTTCCCTTGAGCAAAAATGGCTTTGAAAAAGAAAATTGACCATATAACCTAGGTACAAAGTCCTTGTGATGTTTAGCAATCTGAAGGTGCAAACATTTGTCTTGATAAGAGTGTAGGGGCTTTCTTCTTCAAAATGTCCAAAATTGCATGTTGGCAAGGAGGGGATGTCTAAAGCTTTGTTCACACTGCATTCAGTAATATTCAAATTTATTTTTAAATATTATTTTTTTTCAAATGCAATTTGGAATGGACGGTTCAAACAGATTTTACAATTGACCAAATCATATTAGTCTGTCTTGAGGCAGTGAGGTCTGGGATAACATCGATAAGTTAATGGAACTCCACCCAAACAATGGAAATGTTATGGCCATGAATGGGAATTTAGGTTGTATGTGTACTTCACACTATGTTGAGGTAAAAAATTGTATAATGCTTGTATTGATGTCAATCCCAGTATATGTTCATTTCATTATTTTTCTACACCTGCCGGTTTCTTTATACTAGCTATGCTGCCAGCTGATACAAATTGTGAGCTATTAGCAGTCACTTCTTTTCAACCTGAAAAAAAAAATTCTAAATGGTAAGCAGCAAAACACCCAAATATTTCCCAAATAGAAGTCAAACATCTATACACAATACTCCACATTTTTTATCTTAGCAAATTCATAAAAGGAAAAAAAAATGGAATTTCACATGTACATAAGTTTTTAGACCCCTTTACTCAGTACTTTGTTGAAGCATCTTTGGCAGCGATTACAGCCTTAAATCTTCTTGGGTATGATGCTATAAGCTTGACACACATTTATTTGGGGAGTTTCTCCCTTTCTCCTCTGCAGATTCTCTCAAGCTTTGTCTGGTTGGATGGGGAATGTTGCAACGCCATTTTCATGTCTGTCCAGAGATGTTTGATCAATCAATCAAATTGATTTATAAAGCCCTTTTTACATCAGCAGTTGTCACAAAGTGCTTTTACAAAACACTCAGCCTGAAACCCCAAGGAACAAGCAACAACAGTGTTGAAGCACAGTGGCTAGGAAAAACTCCCTAAGAGGGGCCAAAATTTAGGAAGAAACCAGGCTTGGAGGGGTGACCAGTCCCCTTCTGGCTGTGCCGGGTGAACATTTTAAGAGTATTTTGATTGAGTTCAAGTCCGGGCTCTGGCTGGGCCACTTAAAAACATTCACAGACTTGTCCCGAAGTCTGAGGTCCGCAGCGCTGTGGAGCAGGTTTGCATCAAGGATCTGTCTGTGCTTTACTTCATTCATCTTTCCTGCGATCCTGACTAGTCACCTAGTCACGGCCACTGAAACACAACCCCATCGTAGGGATGGTGTTGGCCGGGTAATGAGCTGTGCCTGGTTTCCTCAATATGGTTTCCTCAGGTCAAATAGTTCAGTCTTGGTTTCAACAGACCAAAGAATCTTGTTTCTCATGGTCTGAGAGTCCTTTAGGTAATTATGTAAGTAATTGCATTGTGGGCCTGCTACAAATATTATTCCGTTTTTGATGTGTCTCTTATAGTGGTAGAGAGGCCACTTTTGGACTTTTCCAGTTTTTTTTACAACATTTAGGAGGTTTATCCACTAATCAACACTAAGTCCATTATCTCAGTGAAAGATTAACAATTCACCCCTTTGCTATGACGAGCCACCTGTGAAGGATATGTTAGAAAAGGTACACTTTGAAAGCTGCAACTGACATTTATCACAAAATGTGTATGTTATGTATGTCAATCGATTGAGGTTCCCCAATGTTGCATTTTCGCGGTGACAGAACATTTGTTTTTTGTATAGATAATTGTTTTTTGACAAAGTTCTATCAAATCGCATTAGTGGTGGGAGAGCAATATTACCAGATAATGCTGCACTCGCAGTAGCTCTCCCCTGTTTTCCCTGAGTGTGAAAGTTGCATGCGTAGCGAGACAGTACAACAATTACTTAAAGCGATTTATGAACTTTGACAAACTGTAAATATTCGTTGTTATTCCGTTTTAATGTCTGCCGGTGGGTGGGTGGGTGGGTGGGTGTGTGTGTGTGTGTGTGTGTGTGTGTGTGTGTACAGGTGCTGGTCATATAATTAGAATATCATCAAAAAGTTGATTTATTTCAGTAATTCCATTCAAAAAGTGAAACTTGTATAATGTATACATTCATTCCACACAGACTGATATATTTCAAGTGTTTATTCCTTTTAATTTTGATGATTATAACTGACAACTAATGAAAACCCCAAATTTAGTATCTCAGAAAATTAGA
>JACXGI010014601.1:0-18764 GCA_016801175.1 Esox masquinongy | reverse complement strand
GACGCTTCTGACGCTGTGTCTTGTTCAAGAGTGGCTTGACACAAGGAATGCGACAGCTGAAACCCATGTCTTGCATACGTCTGTGCGTGGTGGTTCTTGAAGCACTGACTCCAGCTGCAGTCCACTCTTTGTGAATCTCCCCCACATTTTTGCATGGGTTTTGTTTCACAATCCTCTCCAGGGTGCGGTTATCCCTATTGCTTCTACACTTTTCTACCACATCTTTTCCTTCCCTTCGCCTCTCGATTAATGTGCTTGGACACAGAGCTCTGTGAACAGCCAGCCACTTTAGCAATGACCTTTTGTGTCTTGCCCTCCTTGTGCAAGGTGTCAGTGGTCGTCTTTTGGACAGGTGTTAAGTCAGCAGTCTTCCCCATGATTGTGTAGCCTACAGAACTAGACTGAGAGACCATTTAAAGGCCTTTGCAGGTGTTTTGAGTTAATTAGCTGATTAGAGTGTGGCACCAGGTGTCTTAAATATTAAACCTTTTCACAATATTCTAATTTTCTGAGATACTGAATTTGGGGTTTTGATTAGTTGTCAGTTATAATCATCAAAATTAAAAGGAATAAACACTTGCAATATATCAGTCTGTGTGGAATGAATGTATACATTATACACGTTTCACTTTTTTTATAGAATTACTGAAATAAATCAACTTTTTGATGATATTCTAATTATATGACCAGCACCTGTAATAAACCATGTCATTTTGTCAAACCCCCCCAATCCGGTGCAGCATAAAACCTGAAAAACACAAGAGACATAGTGTACATACAGCAAAAATGTATATAATATATATACATATATATATATATATATAATATAATATGTGGAGACAAACCTTCTTGAAGAAACTGGCTGAAATCAAAGTTTTCATCTGTTTGTGGAATTTTTATTTACTTCGTGCCTCCTCCATATTCCACCTTTGCCAGCATTTTCTGTATGAATTTAGTAAATTAGAAAGAGAGGGTAGCTTACTGTACAGTTTATATCCACTGTAATTAAAATAAATAGTCAATGAGAGTCAACTTCTTTAATCATACCTGCAAACTCAGAAGGGCTGAAAAAGGTGACACATCACACCCCCCCATTTTAACTGTGTTTACTCCAGCTGCTAGCTAACGGTAGGCTAACGTTACCTGCTGTCAGGTGTACTTAACTAGCGTCCCGTGCGGCGATGTTTCAGTTTCCTCTAACGTCCGTTTTCGGAGCTTCAGAGAGAAGCGCAGGCATTTAAGTGGCACCTAATTTAAGGCACCAAAATCCGCGTTGCTATTCAGTCCGGTAGATAACGGTCATTAAGGCACCGGTTCTGTATTATCACCGGGTCTCGGACACCCCCCCCCCAATAAAAACTCTTCGGATCCACATGATTCACGTGGATGACATTTTCCCATTCAAAACAGCAATTTTCGCCGAAAAGTGACTAGTTTGCAGGTATGTTTAATAATCTATAAAGTATCTTACCACAAGAAATGCCAGAGGCCAATAATCGAACTGTATTTTTTAAAGTCTTTAGACAGAAAAATATTTCATGTTAGTCATTTATGTCATTGAGAGATTCTAAAGGTTTAAGATGTCACAAAAAATAATACTTAATTCTTAACAAAAATGTATGCATCAACGCAAAAAACACAAACAAAGCAGGTAATATATCAATATTACTTAAAACACAAACAATATTGACTTTAAAGAAAGGTTTAGCTCAGATATTGTTAACAATTAGCCAGTAACTTAATTGTCATCAATTTTTAAACACCGACTTTTGGCTAACATCCAGGGCTGGCTAGCAGCAATCAAACTGTAGCTCCTCTGTAGCACGCTAGCTAACAACTCCTAACAGTTAGAGCTAAGTGCATCATTAAAAGTTATTTTGACCACCTTTTGACTACTAACTTAGTATTTACTGGCATCAATTTTTCTCAGCAAAAAACTACGAGACTGTTTTTTGACAGTAAATACTGTAAAAAATTTAAAGCGAGATTAGCTAACCACGAGTGTTAGGGTCTCTAGTAAGAGTGGGGCGACATGAATTAAAATTACAGTGGCTTACCATTCCAAAACAGGTACCAGAAGGTAAATAAATATAAAATATAACATTAACCGATAATATTTAATTTACTTACCAAACGCAGGTCATTTGCAAAGTCCCTCGTGCAGCAGTCGGTTGTAGCGCTCACAGATCTTCTGGCGTCAGCCAATCGCGTGTTTTTATGCAGTGGGGGCAGGGTCACATGAACACTTCAAGTGTAAAACCCAGGATCGGAGTTTAGAGTGAGAAGTTCAGAGTCAATATTTATAAAATTACACTTACAGGTTTAATTTAATGACACTCTGTTTTTACACTCGGTTTAGACACCAACTACTTATCAACTGAAGTGAAATATAGTGGATTTAACTCTATCAGAGTAGAATTAACTCTACTTTTGCTCAAATTTCACTAACACCAAAAATTTAACACTTCTGAATTTGCTGTGTAGATGGAGACTAGAAGCATTACTCAGCCGACATACCATTCATTACTGCCCCTGAACACAGATAGAAACATCATGAGTTGCTGACAGGGTAAAGAAAAGTTGTTGAGTATACGTAAAATTTCAAGCATACACAATACAAAGGCCTTCAAACAAAAAATTTAAAAAAATAAGTATATAATAATAAATTATTTTTATACAATTCCTCCCTTTTGTCCCAACAGGGACAATAAACAAATTAATGTATTAATCTAGAAGTAATAACACCAATTACATTGCAAGAAACCTTACTGGATCTTATGGACCAGAATTTTATAATTACTTTACATAAGTTACTTTTGCACACAATCATTAATGATGTTAATTTCAAACAAGTCATTTAAACATGCATAATCAATGATTAAACAAAATAGAAATGAGTTTGTTTCGGTTAAAGTTTTCGGTCGCTGGTCTTCCTTGATCTTCTGGATAATTTAATAGCATACAGGTGTATGTGTTGGTTGTTGACTCACCACACTGGGCTAATGCCCAATATGGGTTTGATGTTTACCATCATGGCAACTCCAGGCTTTAAACCAGGTGTGGACTTGTGTTGTATGTCAGTGTAAGTGAGAATCAGTGGGTATTAGTATGAACCAGACAGAGTG
The DNA here is from genome assembly GCA_016801175.1 of Esox masquinongy. Taxonomy (NCBI): domain Eukaryota; kingdom Metazoa; phylum Chordata; class Actinopteri; order Esociformes; family Esocidae; genus Esox; species Esox masquinongy. The sequence goes on along the minus strand of JACXGI010014601.1, from coordinate 15,639 downwards.
AGGTTTTCCTGAAGGTTACAGATCAAATGTTAGATTGTTTTCACATTAATATATTAAACTGATCAAGGTTGCATCAATTTAGTTTTGTTATTATATCAATAACAAAACTAACAATAATCATTTATCACCGTTGTTTTCTCTCTCTTTTGCAGTGATGGTAATAAACATACACCCTGAGTAAAACCAATGAGGGAAGTCTAGGTTGTCAACTATATATACTCTGTTAATCTGCATTTTGCATAAAAATGCTCGGTATGTTATCAAAATTACATTTTTACATTTAGTTGTTGTTGACTAATGTCAGTTAAAATTATATACTTTTCCCATTCCGGTTTTCTTCAATGCACCTGATGTAGAATGTGTGTGTGTGTGTGTGTTTCAGCTTCTAGCAGGTGGTGTGAGTGCAGTTACTTATGATAATGTCCGGTTCTCCCTTTCATCGCCGATGAGGCCCTCTGAGTTGTTTGCGTTAGTGGGTCCGCTGATTCTCGTCCTTCCTTGAGCTGGCATGTCGTTGAGATCCTTAAAGTCTGACCTCATAGGCTGGTGGTGTTGATCTGGTCGGCATTGGCTGGCCTGGATCCAGGTGTCCTTTCCCTGAGATGTAGAGCTGTCATGTCGTCCATTCAGGCCAACTGCACCGGACTGTAGTCAGTCAGTGGTTGCTTCCTTTTCAGGAACACGGATCAGTTATCTTTTCCGCTGTTTTCCTGGTCAGCAGGACTTGATTGGGGCCTCCCAACGGAATCCTTCCATTTCCTCCAGTAGACGTTTCTATCAGGCATTCAATATATCTTTACACCTCCCCTCCCAATTCTAGCTTGAATATTAATTTAGCTAAAATGTTTTAGTTCCAAGATTTGACCTCCCGCTCCATTTTGATCTAGTACAACACAACCTCTATACCAATGCATTTCAAAGTCTAAATTTAAGTGTGAAGTTACACCCCAGTCCTCTCCCTTTACCTGGCACATTGTCCTGTTGTTGTCCTCGTCCGTATCGACCCAAAGGCCTCTCTGCCTTGATCGTGATGCTGTAGAAACTTTGACAGAAACAGTCTCATCTTTTTCTGCATTGAGTCACTCTGTGCCCCAAGTCTGTTGCTGTTGGGCACAAGGCTCAAAGTTCAAATTCAAGTTGTGTTGTTCTGTCTCACCGTTGATTGGAGATGTGTTCCAGACTTAACAAGGAGGTCAGGCCTTCCGCCTTTTCCCCAGCAAAATGTCTGTTATGGCATGAATCTGGTTCTGGAACTCAAAAGTTGCCAAAGGGAAAGGTTGCAGGAGGTTTCACTTCACATGGTTGTTCCCAATTTGTGTCCATGCTTTGAGCCACACAGTCCTTACAGGAGAAAGGAGAACACAAAATATTGCATCAGTTTACCTATTCTCTTGGTCTCTAATATAAAGGCTACTGCAATACTAAAAATAACACTCAACTAATAATGAAATGGTGGGACTGAATGTCAGAAATAAAAATGTGAACAAACAAATGTGTTTTGTAGTGTCATTAGCTAATTTTTTTAAGACCTCTCTCTATATTGTTCATGGATAAATTAGGGTAATGTTGCCAAAGTTGATGAAATAGTATAACCATGGTCAAATTAATACATACAGTTATTTTTGTTTGTCTAATGGCAGGTCTTTTGGTGATATATCGGTAGTGTTTTACAAAGCACTATTCCACAGACAAATTAACTGGCCGAAATACAAAAGACCAAAATTTGCTTAAAGAATAATAATAATGAACAAATGGCAAATAAACAAATTTAGTAGGGTGAATTGCTATGACCCCAATTAAAATACAAATGAAAAAAATTATTAAGAAATTAAAGTCCAACTCCCCTCTGCTCTCTGATCTCTCCATAACCTGACGACTGGCTCCTGGCTGGTGCCGTGGAGGATGTTGGAGTCTCTGCTGTGTTGCGTGGTCTTCTCCATTCCTCCAACCTTCTTACTTACATGTGAAAACTGAAGTGTTTTAAAGCCTTATTGATATTACTGCTTCCCTCTTGTGATGTTGTCAGCCATTCTGGTGTCCCACATTTGATGTGTGTGTCCACTACTGTCTGTGCTGTACCTCTGTATGACCCCAAAGTCCAATAGTCAAGTGTCCCTGTCCCTATGAGTCAGTCCAGATGGTTACCTCTCCTTCATAGAGTTCAGCTCCTGACTGATGTTGTATGTGTCATACTCTCTGTTGTATGTGTCATAGTCTGTCACCCACCTCTCCTTGGCTGTGGTGAATCTGGAACCATCAGTGTCTAATACTCTTACTCTGAACCCAAGGCAGTCTCTGATAGGTCTGGGCTTGGTTTGGCCCTGGAATGATCTGGACCACAGGTGTGAGGTATCCCTTCATTGGACAAGGTGTATCAGTGATTCAGGACTCCTGCATTGTGAGAAACAAACATGGATACTCGCACAACACAAAGTTAGAATCCCAACTAAAGCAGAGAGTTGTGTATTAGCTAACTCCATTAAACCCCAATCTTATTTCAGTTGTTTCTTAATCAAACATGTCTTCCTCTCCCTCTTTTTCTTTTCTTTTCTATTTACTTTGAGAAGAAAACAAGAAAATAATTTGAAAAAATAAATAAAATTGAAATTGAAAATTGAAATCTAAGTATCCCTTTGGTCATTTAACTGTAGATGTGTAATGTGGAAAGTTGTTATCAATGCAAAATAGGCTAACTCCATTAAAACAAATTAAATCAAACATGTGACTTCTAAAAAAAAACTCCAGTCAACAATTAAAAAGCTTATCTAACCCGTACTGGCAACCAATCCGGAACCAAAACAAATAACAACACTTTCTAAACCAGACTGGGTCATTTAGGAACAAAATAAAAGACAAAAACAACAGACTCCTGGCTAGCTCGCCAGTAGTACATGTAGGGTATATTGTGTCAGAATGGTGATTTATGACCCTAGTGGGGGGCGCTTCCAGATAAATGTGACAGGTGGGCGGGACATCCGGTTTGCTGGGTGGCACTTCCGGTGTGACGTATGGACTTCCTGTGTGACGTGTGTTAGGGCTGGACTTCCGGAATGCTGTATGCATGTCCGGTGACTTTGTGATTTATGATTGCATTGATGTGTCCATGTTGGATGTTTTACAATGACTGATAAGCACCCCGGACGAGTGTTATAACAGGTGGGTTATGTTTGATGTTTAACAAATGGGTCTTAGGGTTCCAGAATGTTAAATTCCCAGGCAATAAATAAGTGTTGTGTCAGCGGCAAGATGTTTGGTGTTCAACAAAAGGGTGCCAGGGTCCAGCAATGCTATAACCCCCCGGTATTTTATGTTCCAACAATTGGTGCAACAGATGTCATACAACCTGTATAAACTTCCATGTTTACAATGGGGATGTAGCATGGTGTTTTTCCACAAGCATGGAATTATGTGTGGGAAACTTGTAAGATATAAAGAAGGGTTCGGGACTTACGATTTGGAGAGTTTCAGTCCATTTTTTATTTTATCAAGAGATGGGCCTTATGATCAGATCTGCCCTTGTAACCACTAGTACAAATTGTATTATATGCAGGTTGGAAATTTTCCCGTGTTTCACACAAGGTTTGTAGTCCAACACAGCACTACAGTAAATATCGCATAAGCAATGCTATTATTTTGAAGGAACAAGCAATGCCTAGGCCGACCACACATTATGACTAGGTTGATTCAGTCATGGTTTGGGTTTAAAATATAGTTAAAAATAAAAACAATGATTTTGGTACATGTGTGTGTATGAGCAATGGTGATTTTTGTAATAAAAATTGTTTTTTTAAGTCAGCATTAACTATTAAGTTGCATTATATGGCAAAACGTTACAAAGTTTCCCGGAAGGTAGCGTATAAATTTGCATGAACAACAGTGAATCTGTGAAGAGATTAATGGCGATATAGTGACAATAGCCAGCGTTTATATGTAAGCGGATGAGTTTGTCTTTAATAGATGAAATTAAATGACGTGATGTCACGGCTGAGCCGCGATAACTAATGAGGACGGCGTTTCTATCGGACATGAAGTGTCAATATATTTGCTTGTCAAACGTCAACAAATATCTGAACGAGCTAGTTAAGCGTTATACACAATTTTAATCATTGTGTCCAGTATAGTTCTAACGTGAAGAACGATGACATGTAACCGATGACAAAGTTAAGATGCGTGTCCTGCTGGAGGCGCCCCGGCTGCGATGTAAAGACATTATTAAACCCCGCTGCATCCACAGAAGTCAGCTGTTGTTTCAAGCGCGGAGTATGCCCTTTACGTTGTAAGTACAAGTTATTTTATTTGAAGAAATTTGAATTGTGTTGCAATTACAAACGCTAACAAACTTTTTAAGAATGTGTAAATCAATTTTACCCATGCGGTTTTATCTGTCTTTCAAATGGTCTGTTTAAATCTCTGGTTTAGGTTGAGCAGCATTAAACCCAGCCGTGTCTGGTAAACACATTTTTGGGCCTTTAAATCTTGGTAAGTAGACTTTTGACATTATTGTTAATCAGCTTTAATTACCCGCATTCACTTGTTAACCATCTTTGTATTTATTTCAGACCAAGTGACCAACATCAGTGTCAGATGGTCTGGGCGGTTGTAATCTTACACAACCTGAGCAGATACTTTTTGTGTACAATTACGACAATATGCATACAGCTGAACCTTTGTACGCTATTTACCAAACAACAGATTGAGGAACCCCCGGTGATGATACGGAGTACATCACCATAATGGCTTCAGTTACAGACACCCCAACTTGTGGCTGCACAGCGTCAGGGGATTTTTGTTTCATTGTTTTCTTTCATGCTTGAAAGCTGAAGGTAATACATATTTTACTGTAAACTCATCACAATTGTGATGTATGTAAATGTATGTTTGAGTTAGAATATTTTAACCTGTAAGTGGATCATTATTCACGTTAAGCTAGAGAAACGGTGAAAGATAATGCTAACAACAGACCCGACACGGAACAACCAACAACATCTACACATAATCAACAGAACACACCCCAAAATTCTAATCAGCCGGCCAAAATTTTGTTACACAGCGATGCAAAAAATAATCCTCAGATGCAAGGATTGTTAACCGAGATTAGTAGCCCCCGTTTTTCACATGATCTAGTTGACTCTCCTCCGAGCTCTCTGATGCAAACTCATTGCAATGATGGCGATGTTAGGGTTATGCAACGTAATGCGTTTGACATCGTTGAATTACGACAGTTGTTAAATTTACAAAATACTGGTGAAGTTGGGGATTTTGGCACATTCTATGCAATCATTATGGCAGGCTTGGATACTTTGATTGTTAGAGCTTCAGACTTTGTACACGGGCCTGGTGATCATCTGCAGATTGAGTTGATTGGTGAATCTCTGATATCCCCTGTACATGTGACCAAGAGAGCGGATGAATATAATGAACGCACGTTTGGTAATTTAGTTGAAAGTGTTATGCAGAGTAATGCTGAGATTATGATTGATGAATCACTTGAGCTGGTGGTGCAAATTGTCAACAACCGTGAGGGTGGTGCCCCGCGACGTAAAGCTCAAACACTGTTGATAGAGCAGATTATCAATAAAAAAAGAAGGCATTTATATGTGGCTGTGAATAATGATTCTACATGTTTTTCCGTTTGTTTGATGGGTATGTTGAACCCACAGTACACACATGCTGAGGCCCTGGTTAGTGGTCGTGAGTTACATATCGGATCGGGTTTAGCGTTAGATGATTGTGTGGCATTCACAGATATTGTTCGGTTTGACGAAATGACTGGGTGTAAAATTGTTGTTTTTCATCGAACACGGGATGGTCACTTTACTAAGTTTCAAAACAGCGAGGCCACCCACCCTAGAACCGTCTTTATGTACTTACACGATAGCCATTTCTATGGCATTGTGAATCTGAAGGGTTTTCTGAGTGTGTCATATGTTTGTGAGTGGTGTTATACAGGTTTTAACACCCATGGTGATCATGGCTGTAAACATAGCTGTAGTGTCTGTCTTCATGAAGATTGTCATACCAAACCCCGTAACACAAAGCATTGCTCAGACTGTAAGCGGATATGTTATTCTGACTTTTGTTATAGACAGCATAAACGCTTGAAGCAACACAAAAGTGTGGGTCGTTGGGTTAGCAAGTGTGACCAGAGGAAATACTGTGTTGATTGTGGCCATCACTACAACGTTAGTATTACCAACTATAAAACACACAAGTGCACGGCTAACATGTGTCCTAGTTGTAACGTGGATCTGGCAGTTGAAACGAACCATCAGCGTTTCATAAAAAAAAATTACATATTTTATGATTTTGAGACAATTGCCAATCCAGTGAACGGTGTACACACTGCAAATTTTGTGTGTGCAATAAGCTTTGAAAACGAGACGTGGTGTTCAGCCGGAGATGGTTGTGTTGCTGCTTTTTTCCAAAAGTTTAGGCAACTGAAATATAATGACTACACATTTATAGCACGCAATTCTAAAGGTTTCGATGGTTACATCTTGATGCAGTACCTTGCTAACAATGGTATTGGCACGACACTTATTGCTAATGGTAGCAAGCTCATGATTTTTACAGATAGCACATTCAACCAGAGATACATTTATAGTCATTGCCTCCTATCGATGAAGCTGGTGGCCTTGCCACGTGCTATGGGTTTTAAGGAATCGAAGAAAGGCTACTTTCCTTACAAGTTTAACATCAAGGAGAATGAGAACTATGTTGGCCCCCATCCGGAACTGCATTACTACGGTATGAATACCATGATGGCTAAAGAAAATGAAGAGTTTTTGCAATGGCACGCAACTGTTTCCGCAGACCCCTTTGTCATGCAGGATGAAATAAAGGCTCACTGCGTGAATGATGTGGTCATCTTGAGAGAGGGTTGTATGCGCTACAGACTCGAGTTCTAGGAGTGTGGTGGTGATGACCCATTCCGGTGAATTATGATTGCTTCGGCTTGCATGAAAGTCTTTTGCAACAGATTCCTCACCAAGGACACCACTGCATTGGTCCCCTCAGACAACTACAATCGTTGTCAGAAGACATTCTCTAACAGCTCAATCCAGTGGCTTGAATATGTGGCCTCTGATGAGAACATATCAATACACTACGCCCTGAACAGGGGTGAAGTGAAAATCGGTGCCTACTATGTTGATGGATATGCTGAACGCGGGGTGTGCACAGTCTATGAAATTCTAGGCTGTTTCTGGCATGGTCACCCAAAGTGTCATTGTTCAGCAAGCATCAATCCGGTGACAAAGATTCAGTACGGGTTGATGCACCAACAATGGCTGACAAAGCTTGAGGCTTTAAAAGAACAACACAACGTACATGTTCAATACATATGGGAGTGTGAGTGGAATCAGCTTAAAAACACATCCGCAGATGTCAAAGCTTTCTTGAAGACTCTTGATGCTCCAGAGCGCCTTGACCCTCGGGATGCTCTTTTTGGCATACCAACGCAATTAATTTGAAGTTTACGGCTCCAGAAGGGGAGACTATTCAGTATAACGATGTCTGTAGCTTTTACCCATTCTGCAACAAGACAAAGACTTATCCGATTGGGCATCCAGACATAATCTTTCGAGATTTCAAACCGCTAGACACCTACTTTGGTATTGTTAAGGCTATGGTGTGTCCACCGAAAGGCCTTCATCACCCCGTTTTACCGCACAGGTCGGCGGTAAGTTGTTCTTTCCCTTGTGTAGATTATGTGGTTAAGGCTGTTGAGAAAGGCTATAGCATTGTGAAAATATTCGAAGTCTGGGATTTCACCAGGACATCAGATAATCTTTTTGCAGATTACATGAGAACATTCCTGAAGCACAAGCAGGAAGCTAGCGGCTTCCCGCCATCTGTGGTTGACGATGATGCTAAAGATCAGTATATCCGTGAATATCATGAAAAGGAAGGTGTGCAGCTTGACAAGGAAAACATAGTTGTAAACAGTGCTAGACAATCTTTGGCTAAATTGGCCATGAATAGTCTTTTGGGTAAGATGGGTGAGCGGTCTAACCTTATGAACACGATGCTAATTACAGATCCGGAAGAGTTTAGCCACTACCTTTTCTCCAGTGAAATAGAAGTTGGCTATTTCTCCTTCATCTCAGACACAGTTGCGATGGTACAGTGGCGTTACACAAAACAGACACCAATCAAACCACGTAACATTTTTATTGCCGCGTTCACAACTGCTTATGCTAGACTCGAGTTGTATTCACTCTTGGAGAAGTTGGATAGACGTGTACTCTACACAGAAACTGATTCAGTGATCTTTGTCACACGCCACGAGGATTGGGTACCCCCACTGGGGCCATTCTTGGGTGACTTGACCGATGAGTTGCCAGATGGTGACAGCATCGCTCAATTTGTTAGTGGTGGGCCAAAGACATATGGTTACAAAACAGTTAAAGGTCAGACCTGTCTCAAAGCAAAAAGGCATTACACTCAACAGCTACAACACAACCATTGTTAACTTGGAGATGCTAACACGACTGGTTGAAAACCTTTGTACGAGGCGAGGGTGGTGATGATGATCACGTCCTTGCTAATGCAGACACAATTGCGAGAGATAAAAGAACATTCACAATGAAAAACCGAGTAGTGTCTAAGCGTTTCAGAGTTGTGTACAACAAACGAGTACTGGTCCCTGATTACAGCACAAGGCCTTACAGGTACTAAATTACATTCTAGGATGGATAGCGGTTTTGACCCGCGACTTCAACACCCATTCAGCTGTGTCATTAGTGGCCCCAGTAACTCGGGTAAAACATTCTATGAAGATGTTGTTGGACAATGCTGACGTTGTTTTCTCCAGAGAAATTCAGAATATCGTCTGGGTTTATTCATGTTGGCAACCGCTGTATGACGAAATGTTGAAGGTGAGGGAGATTACTTTTATAGAAGGTCTACCCACATCGCTGTGTGATGACAATCTGCTACTGATTCAGAAAAACAACCTTTTAATTATTGACGATTTAATGAAAAGTGCATCAGAGAGTTTGGCGTTGGAGAGAGTTTTCACACACCACCGTAACCTGAGTGCAATTTACCTTGTTCAAAACATGTTTGTTAAAGGCAAATCTAGTAGAACTATTAACTTGAACACAAACTATCTCATCTTGTTTAAAAACCCCTGTGACAATTAGCAGATTAGCATTTTAGGCAGACAGGTATACCCCGGTCTTTCTCGATTCTTCATGGAGAGTTTTAAAGACGCAACACATCCGCCTTTTGTTTATTTACTTATTGACTTTAAAGCTACAACACCAGAAGACTACCGCCTGAGAACGGGGTTATTTTCAGGGGATTGGTCTGTCGTGTACGTTCCTAAGAAAGTTTGATGATGTCTAAACGCATTTGCAGAAATGTACCTTTTGAAGATGTTATTTAAGGCACCAGCAATTCAACGAAAAGTTATTTTAGAATCAGAGTCCACTGACATCATTCTATCAGTCTGTGAAATAGCTCTTAATCTAAGGCGCGGAAGTATACCCTTAACAGAATCGCAACTCCTAAAAGTAAAGAAACAAAAAGCCAAAATTACATACTAAGCGTTGCAGTTCCATTCCTAACCAGTCTAATTGCATCGAGACACGGTTATACAACATGGATCATGCTCAGAAAATGTTTCTGGTGCGAAAACATCAGTTAGAAAACCTGCGAGAATCCAAAACCACTAGCACCGATGTAGGACAATCTGTTGAAAATGATTTGGACTCGTCGATTCGCAATATACTGTTGAAGCCTGATATGGATTTACATGAGAAAGCTAAAAGATACTCTGCCATTTTACAAAGATTTTTGACTGTTGTGAGACAGGGGGAGCTTGGCACACATACACTGACTTTAAGTCTACCCGGGTCTGAGGCTGGGCCTGATGTAGTATACATGACTGAGACTAAGCAAACTGTTGACCGAAATGTTAACCTTGTTGATGACATTTTGGATAATGTGCCTGCGAGGCGTAGGAAGATTGTTGAATATATTATTAATAGAATGCACAGGTCTAAAGATTTGACTTCATGGACTTCAAATGGTGAATTCATTTTCAAAGGAGAGATAATCAAGGGTTCGCACCTGTTGGATCTGGTTAAAAGTGTGACAGCAACCAATAAAATTGCTGACGCTAGAAGGCCATTGGGTTGGGGGTTGTTTTTGGAGGCCATGGCATGTCTCAACATGCCTTTTACACCTATTCCAAATGAGTTTGTAAGGCGTAAAATCTATTTTTGTAAACAAACATCTGGTGACAAAGTGGATGATTTAGCCACACCCCCAGCAACTGGTCATCAGCCAACCAAAGCTTTCTTTGTACCCCCTACCACGGACCCCACAAAATGGCTTCCATTTTAATGTGTTTTTATTTTATGCTTTTTTAATTTGTGATTCTTTGTCAAAGTGTATGTTTTACCTTGAATGATTGTTGTATGAAAAATACTATGTAAACATTGATGTGGTTTTAAGAATGGTTTATTTTTGAATAATAAAGCTGACATACACATGATTTACTTTTCTATTTCTTCAACAACCATGACACAAATTAAACGATTCACAAGATTGAGCATGTTGTATGCAATTAAACATTTGCTTATCACGCTTACACTGGTACATCCTAGCTACAAACTTTGAGACTAGCGCATCATTTTCTCGTAAATCATCAACATAAAAAGACATAGCATCTTTATAACTCAGACCTCTTGTCATTAGATAGAGAAAGAACACACAATGTTGTCCACACGTGGTTGAAATCATGTCCTGGACTTGTTTTGAACTGTATTCCGCATTCTCACAGGTTTGCAGAAAGGCACTGATTGACTTGGGACAATACGTAAAATCTGGGGAGGTTTCCAAAACTGTCATAAAACCTTCCAATGCCATCGTCTGTTATGTAAATAACCAGCCAGTGCTCCCGGGGTGATTGCTCGGGTGTGTATTAACAATCATTGATGCAACATCCCGGACTGGTCCACTAGGTAGTTGGTCGCATGCCAGCACACCATAGAAATGAGTCCTAGATGAAAATTGGTTCACCACACCGGTCAACTCTGCGGTATTCATTTCCACACCGTTTTCCTACTAGTAGTCAACCATGACTTGTTGTCGGTTTGACACTTTGATAATTGAGTCAAAAATTGAATAAACAACCAAATTAATTGTGTGGGGCAGTGGTTGTCTGAACCTCATCTCAAGTCGCACATTCCCTGACTTGATTAAGGGTAGGTGCTGACCGCATTCCAGTTGAATGCATGAAGGGTATAGCCGTGTAAGAAGTCTGACCTGTCAATAGCCAAGGCTTGGTCCTTTAGGTGTTTTCCTGAAGCTAAGGCCAATTGGTAAAATTCACGCAATGCTGACCCTGTTGTGTAATTTGGTTGGATGGTTTGCTAGGAAATTGCTGACCGTCTACATACATAGCCAACTCCAAATTATGTTTGAAATTAAATTGATTTTTTGTGTAACTTCCTGTAAAACTGTCATTGTCCACCAATCCAATGACAATACATTTTGGCAGAGGTCCTAAAAACAGGTTTTCCTGGTTGCAAACGCGACCCCCCGCCAGTAAACTAAATGTCTTCATACACAATCCTTCAATTGGGTACTTGGCAGTGGTTGAGAGTAGCGCTTGAGCATGTCCAAGTTTCACGGCTGGTGAAACAGACACTTTCCTGACAAATAGTGACGCAGATAATATATGCAAACGATAATGCACATCCCCTGCCCCCATAAGACAGAATTCGTCTTTACCGTGGACCATCCTAACCTTTATATCAACCCCGTTTAACATGAGTTTCTCTTGAAAGAAGATATCACTATGAACAGGGCCGATCATTTCAAATGTTGTACTATCCGCTGAATAGGCAGCCTTTTTCGTGAGTTCATCGTCCGTAACATCCATGTGACCTGCTGTGTCCTTGTAAAACAAAAACGTCTGAAAACTGTGTCTTTAATGTATCACATCCGTAATTCAGAATGCTCTCTATAACGGCTCTGTTAGGGTATGTGTTGCTACTCTGACTTATCAAACGATCACCCAAGGAGACATCCACTTGTGAAAAGAGGGTGGCTATCGGGTAGTTGATAACCCCAACAGGTGCTCCGGCATCAATATTAGCTCCGTCCGGTTTAGTAACTTTTACACGTAGGTACAACAAAGTAGTGATTAGATCAACGTAGTCTTCGCCGTTTCCTGCAGTAAAGAACCCTGCAATAAAGCCCAGAGGGGCTGTGTCTGATATTGCTGATAGGGTTGGTATTTCAATGTATGTATTTTTCTCAATAGATGTCTGTGTGAAAGGAACTGTGAATAAATCCAACTCTGTTTTCATACATTCACCAGACATGAGGTGTAGGAGTGCCATCTTCCTAAAATATGTTCTTAATCAACTTTGCGGTGTTCCCTTTGAGTGTACTGCGAGCTGCATGCCTTCTTTTAATCGTGGCTCTTGTTTTTGTCTCATTCTTGCGTTTTTTACTCTTTGGTAGGCTCCTCCTACCAGGTGGTCTCTTTCTAACACCTCGAGTCATAACCATCAATCCTGATCCATCCTGCTGTTTTGTTTGTCGTGACATAACACTGCTGACAACATCGGCAACTATATTCCTCGCTGCATTTTTCAGATGTGGTTTTGCTATTGAGAACCCACGCTTCAACAAAGGTATTGCCATCTGGAAAAACCCTTTGGAAAAGGCCCCCTAGACCAGCCCCATACATTGCAGCACTACCATGATACCCCGATAAACCGTTACCAGCCTGTGTTGTGTAGTATTCAACATACCTTTGAGGATCATCGTAGAGTTTCTGAAGCTGCATCTTATTGTCTAAAAGATTGTTTGACGGGTCTGAAGTGTAATTTTGCAATCACCTTCCCCACTACGAATGAAACCAGCTGATTCTGATCAGATTTTACTTCAATACAGATCTCATCAAACTGACTCTTACTAAGAGGTAGTGTGGCTTGTCGTACGTCACTGTGACAACTTCATTCTTTTTCCCTGCAATATGTACAGTTCTCAACAGCGGGACATGACTGTCACCAACTCGTTGATAATCAATTATATCTGTGTAGATGTATAGGGTGTTAAACCCTGCCAGAATATCTGTGGGGAATGGCCCGTACCACGGGGCGTACCACCGATCGCCTGGTTTTAAACCTAATATCTGTTCTAGTTTTGCACTAAATTTCAAACTAAAATGTGGGTCGCCTTTTAGAAACATTCTATTTTTAAATTCATCATACCCCACCCATACACCATGTGGTTTCATATAAATGTTGATCTCTGCTACTAGTTTTCCTATGGCGTTGTAATAACCGGAGTTGAGTTCATATTTCCAAGTTTTGCCGTGATTCGAGTCATGTAGTTCAAATGCGTTTTCACCCCATGTAAAAGTCTTCCACGTAGGCGGGTATTGGAATTCTATCAAAGATACTTCCCAATTACCTTTCAAATCTATACCTTTGGCAAATTTTGAACTTGAATTGTTTGGATAGACATGTCTCGATGAGTTACTGGGCAGCGTTATGTAGAAACCACCGTCACCCATGCTGATCGCCGTCAATGTAAATGACGTGATCGTGAAAACCTCAGAGTTTTATCCAGTTTCTAGGTCAATGGCTTGTTCCGATGGTATCCAGCTGTTGAATTTCTCAGGCCAACCAAGCTATTTCACAAGACTCGTTTTCTTCCCTTTCTATACTTTCTCATCCAGAACTGCTTCCACTTAAAAAGTTTATCCTTATCCACGATTATTTTCTGTAGTTCCTGTTCATAGAAGGTCCCAACTATCACATCACCATCATATTCTTTTATTCTATATACAGGAGGTACCCGCAGGATGCATTCTGTTATTGTAAAATATTCATCTGTGTACCCTTTTTCATAGCCTTTTGTAAACGCTCCTCTCAACTTTGAGAGTCTCACAGTATACCCAACCCGGAACTTGTAACTTTGCTTAGCATTTCTCATTATTGTTCTACCATACAGGTTCTTGAGAACTTGTCTAACATTTTCTTCACAAACGTCAGCAGGCTTCATCTTAAAGGACCGATGGTAGCTATGGTTGTATCCATGAACTAAATCTTGAATAACCTCAACATAGCGATGAGTGTTGGCAGCTGCGAGATACCTCCACATTCGTGATTTAATGGTTTTATTAAAACTCTCGACAATACTCGCTTTGACATAATTTCCTGTAGCAAAATGTTTTATATTGTACTTCATCATTAACATTTCTAAATGTGAATTAAAAACTCCTTCCCCTTGTCCGTTTGGACTTTTTGCGGTGTTCTTCCTTCTTTTAATGTCTTCAAATGCTCGCTTTACCTTGCTAGCGCTTTTATTTCTCAGCACACAAATCCATGCGTATTTGCTTAATACATCTATGCATGTTAACATAAATGTTGTTAGCATTTTCCGCACTATAAGCACTCATGTCAACCAAATCCAGCTGAAATTGTGAATTTATATCATGAACAATAACTCTCTTTGAAAATGTATAGCTACAGGCCTGTGTAGCGTGTATGTATCCTGGGCGAGAAGCCAGTCATCCGCCTCGCCATTTTTGAGGATCTCCCCGGTTTTCTCCAAGTACGCTCTTTACCCACATAAACCCTCTCTACCCACATAAACACCCGGGTTTGAGGGGTCATAGTAAATACTTTTCATAACCTGTTCAGACATCATAGAGCATCCGGGCAATAATGAGAAGTAATACATGTTTAACATCGTTTTATTTGAGTTTTCGAAATTACACATCATCCAAGAAATTCAGAAAAGTTACACAAACATTCAGATTTCTGCTGGTTATAAAATCTGTAAACAATTTAGAAATACAATCTACATCCACAGCATCATTACTCAGCAATTTTATCACAAAAACATCTGTTACATACGTAAACAAACATAACAGGTGCCCAATTTTAATGTCTTTGTTGTCAACATTTGAAAATGTTAGAAGTTTATACATGAAGTTGTTTAGAGCCGTTGATTGAACACCGTTTGACAACAATTGCCACAAATCATCAGGTGTGTTCCTGACCGTTTCCATATGCTTGTTCAGATTAATAAACGTTTTATACTGACAAGGTCTCGGTTATTAAAACGTCGACAACCATCAACACTGCTCTTGATAGGTTTGTGCAAAAACTGTTTAATCGCTAAACCCACATAGGATTGGTTTATATACATGTAAACACGACAACTGAAGTTACCCATCCTTAGACAGCAGACTCTTTGCTTTCGTCGCACCAAGACGCCACTGCGTCGCATACTGCATCCTCATTAAATGTGTCCATGTATTCATCCCTGTTCTCACTCAGTCTCTGTGTGATGTTTGGCTCCAACTTAAGGTCATGCAGAAAGTTCTCAGCAGCCATGTGAACATCGGTAAGCGATGCATGAAACCCCAATGCGTTCAAAGCCTTGACCAACACATGATTCAATCGCGGTGTTAAAACTGTCTCCACGATGTCATCATAATGGGTCTCAAAAAAATAATCAGGAGGATCGAGACAAGAATGTCTTCTCTGGCTCGGGTGGTCCACTTCACAACCGATGCATGCTTTGTGGAGAATAGCCCCAACAACATTTTCCAGAATCATGCCCAATGTTGCTTTGATGATCTTTAAAACTTTTGGTGCA
>JACXGI010014600.1:0-18784 GCA_016801175.1 Esox masquinongy | reverse complement strand
GTCACCCCTCTGAGCCTGGGTCCTCTCTAGGTTTCTTCCTAAATTTCGGCCTTCTTAGGGAGTTTTTCCTAGCCACTGAAATTCAACACTTCTGTTGTTTGCTCCTTGGGGTTTTAAGGCCGGGTGTTTTGTAAAAGCACTTTGTGACAACTGCTGATGTAAAAAGGGCTTTATAAATAAATTTGATTGATTGATTGATACAATGTCTCATCAAAGTCTATGGAATATTTGACTACTTGATGGCTATCTATCAAATGATTCTGATTCCCTCAAAAAATGTATTTGGAGAAAGATATGGAGAGTTTAGCCTTGAGATATGAATGGGTGAAAGTGAATGCAGGTGCATTTATTAGTGCATGTGGTCTGTGAGAGAGAATCCAATCATAATAACATACTCAACGAAAACCATGTGTCTTTACTGACAGCTGAATTATCCAATTGAGTGCTTAGCATTCTGCTCTGTACGGGTGACATGACAATGTCTGGTTTTCAGGTAACTTTATCTGAACACGGATAATGATGTTATATAACCGTATCATCTCCGCATCCAACAAATTGCTTATATCTGTAATGATACCCTTAGTTCTTACATTATGTAATGCAAGTAATAGTGGATGTTGCACTCATATCTCTACTACTCAGCCAATCAGGGGTTTTCACTGGAAGTAGCTTTAGCATTCCAACCCCCACCAGTAATTTGGTTTTGGTCCACCAGGGGCCTAAAAATAGTTAGACATTTCTGAGCTTTACCCCTCTCTGGATCTGACATGCTGTGCTTGTTACATTTAATTTATATCCTCCTGAATCCAGTCCTTTGACATAACTAGGAAATTGTTAGCTCAAGACTAGAGGGCATGGAACTCTCCCCTTAATGTTGACTCCGGAGCCATGTTTGCAGCTGCTCAGAGGCTCTACTTTAAAGCCCCTTTTCCTCCATCAGAATGATTCCTTGGCCTCTGCCTCTACTGGGACACCATTTGTTTCAAATAGATTAAGGATGTCTGAGGCAGTGCAGCAAGGTGTTACGGATGTGTGGTCATGCAGACACTCATCCCCCAGCCCTGTAGGGAGAGGTGGACATTAAAGTTACTGGTAAAAAAAAAAAAATAGATACAACACAATCGTAACTGTTTGGCTCATTTATTCAAATGTCCTCTGTGTGTAGCAGTCAGAGGATTTGTTCTCTGGATGTCAGTCAGTTTCGTGACTACTAAGCAGGAGACTGTGTTACCCTCACAAAGATTGCTTTAATGGGGCTATATATAGATTGGACAAGGAAAATTCCTGGATCAATATTCCTGGATATTCCAACATTTCTGAATGGATGCTGCAAAATTTCTGGGTGACTGCAAATCAATTGTACTAATTCTCCCTATGTCTCAAAGTTTTTAGTGAACGGTGCACTTCTTCATGAGAAATTCCCAAAGGAGAAAACGATCAATACCACATATACCCCATGTACCCAAGGGGCACTGTGTAGAATTCGGCCTCAAACGTTTACAAGACTGAATTTAAACAATAAAACAACTTCCCTCCTCTTCTTCCTCTTCACTTAACGAATGAGACCAGAATAGTATTTCCTAGTTAATGTGGTTTAGTGCGGAGGAGCTAGTACCGGCGCATGTCTAAAGCAAGTATGAGCAGACTACAAGTCAATGCAAACTGATAGAAGGGCCAACGAGAAAGTTTAAATATGAACTATCTCAGGCACTAAGAACAATATGGCACAAAAAAAAAAACATTTGAAACATTAACTGATCTCTTCTGGCCATTTGTGCATGTATTTATGCTAGTTGTACAGTAAAATCTTGCATATGGCCCTTTTAACTTTTCTATTTCTTATAATTATTTCATGTTAAAATGTAAGTGTGGTCTTCTACGAGGGAACATTGACACTGTTATTAACTTATACCCAAAATATCAATACAACCATGCTTTCACTCCAACTAAAAACAGTTTTTTTGATATATTACAGTTTTTCCTCAATCGTTTTGGCTCATTTCTCGAATGAGAATTATTTTTTTTCAAAACAGTATGTTCAAATCTCTGAACAATTAGTTTCTTGCTCACACCAGATTAGAATTTCTCATTCATTTAAGCAAATTGCATGTGTTTGTTGGCACTAGTGTGCAAAAGAGTAAGTACAAATGTCTACAATAGGCACAATACCTACATGTACATGGCTTGCTGATCAAAACTGACAAGCTGATTCTCAGTGAAATTGTCTTACTCTTCACAACTTCTAAACATTCTGTCATCGTGTGAGCCATCACATACAAAATGATCCATTCAGATATCAAATTCTCCCAGACATACATGTATATTCCATAAATTTCAATGACATGGAATGTTTGTGATGTCTGCTAAATTGGCAAAATACTTGCCAGGTGACGTAGTAATGAAATAGGAATCGCCAGGAGATTTACCCCCCGGTGCATCGCAAGGCATTAGATGTAATGTTGAAAAGTGGATACTGTACAATAATGTAGTACACAGTGAAAGGTTATGCACATTTGTATGTATAGAGTACAATATTTTGTAGCAATGTGTTACATGTAAACAGAAAAATCACATTTGTATATACATTTTTACACATTTCTTACATCATATATATTGAGCTGAAAATTCGCCACAAAATGACATTCATGAAAACAAAAAACTGCAACCACAATGAAAAAACCTGCATTAGTTCTGTAAATAACAATGAATTGCACCTCCTCACGGTATGTAACACAACAAGTTCCCATCTACTTGGTGGAGTTCCCATCCTTTCACTCTTGTTGGTCTGGCAAGAGATTTTCGTCAACATGACATCTAATGTTTTCCCTTGCAATGCACCGTGATTTTCTGTTTACATGTAACACATTGCTACAAAATTAATGCACTCTATACATACAAATGTGCATACCCTTTCACTGTGTACTACACTATTGTACAGTATCGACTTTTCCCAGTAGACTTTTACCTACGGTTGAAATTGTTATCTGAAAAGTTCAGTGTGATACACAATAGCATTCAGCTAGACAAAACTGACACTTGCATAGTACAATAAGCAAAGTAGAACAAAACTGAAATTTGGATAAAACAAACATTTCCAGGGTGGACTGCCATGGTGAAAAAACATCTAAACATTTTGACCAGTACGGCTCACACAATGACAAAATAACTTTTCATTTTGGTGGCACTGGCCAACTTACTGACCAAAAAACTAGGTTTTGAAGCATGAATTAACTGTTTTGGGTGAGTTACTACATTTTGCAGACATGCCCTAGAGTTGTGATGTCCCATGAAACAGTTGTGACATTTGCACTTAGAGAATGTTAAAACTGTTTCGAAAAATGAGCCAAAGCGATTGAGAAAAACTGTAATACACAAATGACTGAAAGGACAGGATACTCTGAGACTGGTACATGCACTGCACGACATCTGAAGTAATAGCTAGGTTTTGGGTATCCTGGGAACTCTATAACGAACATTCCACTTCTGTAAAACGTGTCAAGGGTAAGTTAAAAAAGACTGGTACCCAGACTACACTGTCCCTATGAAAGGAACCTTCAAAAGTAACCGGCAACTAAACATTCCATTCCTAATAATACTGCCTTTCCACTGATAGCTTGCCTCACACCACATTGGGTGCGAACCTGGATCGTCTTCTTCGCAACACACAACCACCTGCGTTGAGAAAGTTACGACCGTTTTAGTGCAATTATTGGATATTGTATGCATTCCAGACAGAGTGAGTGGAGTGGAGTTGAGCTCACAGTAATCCTGCTCATCTTACCATTAAAAATAGGCTACATGTCATGGGTTAAGCCTTTTAATCAACATCTGAACTAAGGCAAGTGTAATTAGTATCCCCAAAGTATGAATAGTCAATGTCATTGCTATGTCTCTTGAACCTCATCTGAAAATCTAAATCACATGGCATGAGTCTGAATCACTCGATTTTGATTGATAGACCTGACGTCACATTGTCATCACATTTTAATTAATCCATTGCTATGCTTTTTATACTTTCACTTCTTGGCCCCATTTAATTGTGTACAGTCCATTACCGGTCATTCCCAGATTCTACAAGCAAATGATCTGAGAGTAAGCTTTAGTGGTTAATTTGAGCCAGATCCTGCCGACACAGCAGAAACTGATTGTATTAGTTTGTTCCAGCACTGATTTGGTACAGATCTGGTAGCTGTCATGCATTATTTCTATTTTTCCATCACTCTTTGCACTGTAAACATCTACTAAAAGTGTTCACAGTTCATAAAGTTGCCTATTCCTGCAGTCCTTTGTTATAGTCTCAGCACCTCCTGACAAGACCGTGAAGGTTTTAGCATTGTAATGTCTGCTATTCATGCTCCCGATGTGCTTCATTCATGAAAATTTGCTCCCTTTATTGAGTCAAGCTGCCGGGGCAGGTGGAAAAATATGCACAGCCACGACCCACCCCACTTGGCCACAGGGCTATTAGTTCTGGTACCTCTGTGATCACCACATTAATCTCTCTCACGTACCCCAATGTGTTCCGGGAACTCTCGATTTACAAATTAAGCACTGGTTACTCTGCCTCCATGACCACTATGTATTATCATTTGTAGAGCATATTTTGCAGACAAGTGCTCTCAGAACATGATGGGAAAAAAATGGAGTACGCAAAGTTTCTTGAACTGAAGATGCCACTAATCAGCCCTCGCTGCAAGCGAGGATTGCCATTTACCGGTAAGTAGCTTGCTAGCTAGTAACGTTAGAGATGTCTAGCTAGTATAACTAGCTCTATGATGGTCAAAAGATGCGGTGTTTTTATGATTGTTAATGAAAATCGTATGTAAAGTTTGGTCTGGCTAGCTACAGTGGATATAAAAAGTCTACACACCCCTGTTAAAATGCCAGGTTTTTGTGATGTAAAAGAATGAGACAAAGATAAATCATGTCAGAACTTTTTCCACTTTTAATATGACCTATAATGTGAACAATTCAATTGAAAAACAAACTGAAATCTTCGAAGGGGAAAAATGAAAAATAAAAATCTTACAATAACCTGGTTGCATAAGTGTGCACACCCTCTTATAACTGGGGATGTGGCTGTGTTCAGAATTAACCACATTCAATCACAATCACATTCAAACTCATGTTTAATAGAAGTCATTACACACCTGCCATCATTAAAAGTGACTCTGATTAATCACAAATAAAGTTCAGCTGTTCTAGTAGGATTTTCCTGACATTTTCTTAGCTGCATCTCAGAGCAAAAGCCATGGTCCGCAGAGAGCTTCCAAAGCATCAGAGGGATCTCATTGTTGAAAGATATCAGTTAGGGGAAGGGTACAAATAAATTTCCAAAGCATTTGATATACCATGGAACACAGTGAAGACAGTCATCATCAAGTGGAGAAAATATGGCACAACAGAGACATTACCAAGAACTGGACATCCCTCCAAAATTGCTGAAAAGACGAGAAGAAAACTAATCAGGGAGGCTTCCAAGAGGCCTACAGCAACATTAAAGGAACTGTGCACAGGAGATGTCATCGCAATCTGACAGATTTGGAGCGCTTTTGCAAGCGCTCCAATTTAGTTTAAGGGTGTGCACACTTATGCAACCAGGCTATTGTGAGTTTTTTATTTTTTATTTTTCCCCCTCAAATATTTCAGTTTGTTTTTCAATTGGATTGTTCATGTTATGGGTCACATTAAAGGTGGAAAAAGTTCTGACATTTATCTTTGTCTCATTCTTTTACATCACAAGAACCTGGCATTTTAACAGGGGTGTGTAGACTTTTTATATCCACTGTAGATACACTGATCAGCCATAACATTATGACCACTGACAGGTGAATTGAATAACACTGATAATCTCGTTATCATGGAACCTGTCAGTGGGTGGGATATATTAGGTACCAAGTGAAAATTTATAGAAGCAGGAAAAATGGGCAAGCGTTAGGATCTGAGCGACTTTGACAAGGGCCAAATTGTGATGGCTAGATGACTGGGTCAGAGCATCTCCAAAACCCTTGTGGGGTGTTCCAAGGAAGGAAATCAATCAAAAGTGTTCCAAGGAAGGAAAAGCAGTGAACAGGCGACAGGGTCATGGGTGGCCAAGGCTCAGTGATGCACGTGGAGAGCGAAGGCTGTCCCGTGTGTTCCAATCCAACAGACGAGTTACTCTAGCTCAAATTGCTGAAAAAGTTAATGCTGGTACTTAAGGAAAGGTGTCAGAACACACAGTGCATCACAGTTTGTTGCGTATGGGGCTGCATAGCCGCAGACCCGTTAGGGTGCCCATGCTGACCCCTGTACCACTGCTGAAAGTGCCTACAATGGGCACGTGAACATCAGCACTGGACCACGGAGCAATAGAACAAGCTGGCCTGGCCTGATGAATCACATTTCCTTTTACGTCACATGGATGGCCGTGTGTGTGTGCGCGTCGCTTACCTGGGGAACACATGGCACCAGGATTGCCCTATGTTCTGCTGGGAAACCTTGGGTCCTGCCATTCATGTGGATGTTACTTTGATACAAAACACCTACCTAAGCATTGCTGCAGACCATGTGTACCTTTTCATGGCAACGGTATTCCCTGATGGCATTGGCCTCTTTCAGCAGGATAATGCGCCCTGCCACAAAGCAAAAATGGTTCAGGAATGGTTTGAAAAACACAACAACAAGTTCAAGCTGTAGACTTGGCCTCCAAATTCCCCTGATCTCAATCCAATCGAGCATCTGTGGGATGTGCTGGACAAACAAGTCCGATCCATGGAGGCCCCACCTCGCAACTTACAGGACTTAAAGGATCTGCAGCTAACGTCTTGGTGCCTGATACCACAGCACACCTTCAGAGGTCTAGTGGAGTCCATGCCTCGAGTGGTCAGGGCTGTTTTGGTGGCAAAAGGGGGACCTAGACAATATTAGGCAAGTGATTATAATGCTATGGCTGATCGGTGTATATGTATGATGGATCAGAATCATAACAAAGAAACATGAAGATTTTGTCTCTAGTGCCAAAATGAATAAACATGGGGAGGCGAGGCAACCCTGTCTTGTAGAACGGCAAAGCTGAAAGGTATCTGATATGACACTATTAATATATCACCACATATCACCACTTGGTCTAGACATATTAAGGATTGTTTATTATTTTCTAAGTGCTAATCAAGAATCTTGGCTAAAACTTGTTCATTTGCAAAGCATCCTGGACTTGGTTTTGGTAAAATGGAGATTTTAGCTGAGTGCATGCTCACCGGCACTGACTGACAATGAATGATGTCATTGTACTACAAAACTAGCAGTGGAGACAGTGTACTATGAAAACGTCAATAGAATTCTATAGTGCAACCATTATCAGATGAGTATTTTCTAGCTGAGAGCACTTAGCATAATATTTCTGTATCCAGCACACGGGACACCATTGCAATTATATCATTCTTCATAAGAGTCAGCAAAGATACATCTTTTTAAAAAAGAGTATCCATGGTTTTATTATTGATAAACTTTCAGATTCATATGCAAACCTGGTTCCAAAAAAGTTGGCATGCTGTGTAAAATGTAAATATAAACAGAATGCAATGACATGCAAATCTTTGAAACCCTATAGAAAATGGTACAAAGACAACATATCAAACACTGAAACTGAGACATTTTATTATTTCTTGAAAAATATATGCGCACTTTGAATTTGATGCCAGCAACAAATTTCATAAAAGTTTGGGACAGAGGCAACAAATGATAAGTTGTGTAATGCTACAAAACAAAACCTGGTGGAATATCACACAGCAAATTAGGACAATTGGCAACAGGTCAGTAACATGACTGGGTATTAAAAGATCATTCCAGAGAGGATGGGTCTGTCAGAAGTGAGGATGGGGAGGGGTTCACCACTCTCTGAAAGACTGCTTGGGCAAACAGTGTAACAATTTAAGAATTGGTGATCTCATCATCTACGGTATCATTAAAAGATTCAGAGAATCCAGAGATTCGTGCAATTATGTGTCCCAGCACTAGCTACACTGGGTGTTTGAGCTATGGCCATGAAGTCGACTTTGTTTCTTTACAGTTGGCGAACATCATGAGAAAACCGAATGATTTGTTACACAAGATGGGGCCTGGGCAGGGCATTTATTGTTTGATGTAATAATCTACTGACAGATGTCTGAGATATACATAGTTCGTCTGCGCTGCCTAGCTGCATTTTCCCTGTGGCCAAGTAGCGTTGAGTTGTCACAACCTTAATTTCCGATGTTATTGGGTTGTTTCTGTTTTTTAATGAAGTGAAAGCATCCCTGACTCACTCTACTATGATCATAATACCCTAGTGATTACGGTGATACCTTGTTAAAAACTCAGTATCAATAAATGTGTCACGACCCCTTCCCCGTGACTCCTGCTTGTTTGATGTACACGTCATTGTTTGTTGGTTTGTGTGCCTGGTGCGTCTGTTCCATGTCTGTCCTTGTGTTGTGGTTGTCCGGGCAACGAGGCGGGGGCAGGGCGTTGCCTCCCTGGGCTGAGATTGCCCCACCTGATGGTCATCATCCACTCCCGCACCTGTTCCTGATCAGCAATCCACCACGGCATTTACGAGAGGATCTGACTTCCAGCCCCTGCCGGATCGTTAAGTCCCAACAGTATGTTGAGCTCTGCGCACCAGCTAAACCTTCGTAGTTTTGACTCAGTCCTGTTTTGCCGTGTTTCTGATTACCTGCCTATAACTCTGCCTTTTCCCTGACAAATCCGACTACTGCACGTGCCCGTTTGCTGCCCTGGACCTCGGAGCCACCCTGTGCCTGGATTCCACACCAACCCACTGCCACTCTGCCCACCCGCCTGCACCTTCCTCCCAGTTCCTGGTTCTTTCAATAAACACACTTAACCGCCTCACTGTGTCCCGTCTGCTTCTGGGTCTGCAAAATGTCTGACAAAATATTTCTAAAACATCAACCTGATTACGAGGCGCATTCCCGGCAGCAGCCCTTTTATGATTGTTTGTGATTTGGCCTTAGTGACTTCTTGACTGTCCTCTTGACTACTCCTAACTTTTCACAGATTTAGGAGCTGGGTTTTGCACTAAAGCGCTTTGTGAAATACTCTTAGACCAAAAATTTAGGAGTCCTAAATTTAGGACTGACATGCCAATTTTTTTTTTAAGAGTTACTCCTAAATCAGCAAGTTAGGAGCTACTTTTAGCCTTAAGATGTTTTGTGAATATGTCTCCAGAGTAAAAGTGTCTAGTCTAGCGTAGTCTGTTTGACTCCTATGGACCTATTACAATCCGTAATTGCAGGAATCGCTAGTTAACCTTCCAGCTGTTTAATGCTAACATTTTGCCTCAATTTATCTCCTGATTCAAAATCTCCTACACAATTGAAATTGCAAAACTTCATGCAAAACTGCTAGACAATCTAATCTAACTGTCAATATATATTTTTTTCAGTGTAATGTTTTCTGTTTCCAAGTCCTGCTTTATCGTGTACACCAGGAGGAAGGTTAAGGATGAGGGCAACCGCATCAGGTCGTGGCACCTTGTGCACCATAGGAAGCACATGTGCACGAAGAGCACTTGGGGCCATAATGTAGAGGCCTAGCAAGACATCTCCAGCCCTCTGAAGCACTGTAACGGCTTCTTTGATGCTTTGTTGGGCCAGCCTTGTCGATGAAAGGCAGCAGCTGAAACTTTCAACATGGGTTGTGGACAAACATAACAAACCATTCTTGCTGTCCACTCTCCAATGCCATTTTGGAGCAAAATCTCTGTCTTACTTGTGTCACCTCATTACGCCCCTAACGCTCAAGCGATGGGAGTCAACTGTGAGCTATACTCTGTGGTTTGCAGTTTATTGGTATCCCTTTCGTCAGACGGGGCTATAGTGTCTCTGGACCCCCTCTTCTCAGTCCCTAGTTTTACACTGCAATAGTTTTGTGCCAGTGGACTGGCATCAGTCTCTCCCGTTTCAGTCTTAATTGTTTATGTTGCATTATTTTATGTGACTGGGGACTAGGGTCAGTCTGAATTACATGCTTAGGTATGCTTAGCAGAACCCGAGCCTCAGGAGTCCTAGCTGTCCCTGTTCAGTCCTCCTGGTTGTGTTGAAGATCTATTTGCTACCTGATGATTCTGGTTCTCACGGTCCACACTCCATTTGGTTTTCCTTGTCCAGCTGGTTGTGTAGCTGATCTGGATTCTGCCCAAAGATTATGGACTCAGCCCACCTGCATTTGTTGATGCCCTGGTCATCTGAACATGCAAAAATATTGATGTGGCCCAAAAAGATCAACTATTATAATCTTCACCCAGCGCAACCAAAAGAGGACCAGCCACCTTTTAGACACTGGCTCCTCTCTAGGTTTCTTCCTAAGTTCCAACCCTACTAAGGAGTTTTTCCTAGACACTATGCATCATCTTATATTGTTACTTCTTTGTTGAGGTACAGTTTTAATTGTCTCTAGGGCTGACAATTAACCCCAACAATTATGGACAATAACAGAGCACTGAAAACCTAGTGAGTTCTCCAACCTTTTTGGTTATGAAAGCAATAAAAAATAAATTTTGTGGAGCCACTCTTTTTTGCTTGCACTAGGTTCTTATTGTGCAGGAAAATGTACTGCACTACAAATTCTTTTCTCAGTTGTGTTTTTCCTGGGTTGGCTTTCTTTTTAGGACTGTTATCTACTAATATTACAGATACTCATAGTGAAAAACACAAAATGTCTGTCCATTTGAAAGATTCAATCACTTTAAAATAAAATGTTGGTCCAGAAAATTACATCAGTTCCATGTAATTGTCCTTTACCCAGATAGCAATGAGCAATTGGTAGACCAGTGGCCCACCGTAGGCATCGAGGATTGCAAATTGTTCGTTCATGGAGCGTCAGCGACTGCTGATTTCATAAAGCCGCAGCTGAGCTCTTACCATTTACATGCCACTGTCTTCCCGTAGCTCAGCTGCTCTTCCCTTACCAGGCGGCACACCAGCTGCCCACAACAGTCAATTATGTTTTCTTTCCAGCGGCAGCTTATTGCCTTCCTCCACTTATTTTAATTTACTCATATATTTTTGTATTATTTAACGCATTCTTTTTGAAAGGTTTTTATAAAGAGAAAAATCTCATCAATCAATTCTGTCAAATAAACATTTATTTTTTATTCACAAGCTTTGGAAATAAATGCAAGTGACATTGTCACATTGTAATCCTGATTCCCACAGGAGCAGAGAAAGACTGGTCCCTCTCATCCCTCAGATAACCCCAGATCCAGTATGATTTCCCTGAAACTCAATAATACAGAAATGTACATGCGAAAGCCCTGTTATAATCCAAGGATGCAGCCAAGGGTTTGCCCATTTTAGTTCAACCTATCACTGATTGTGACACTTGTTCATTTCTACACCAAAATTCTACACTTCTAATGTCTGAAGGAGGTAGGACACTGGTGCAGGGAAAATTAAGGACTTGTTTCAATAATTAAAAGGTGACAAAACAGGAAACTCAAACAGATGTTATGGTGGGAACTAAATCCAAATGCAATGACTGACAACACACGAGGGAGGGATGAAGTAAACATGAGGAAGGGCAGTGAGCAGGAACACATATGAGGATGATGAAGATGAACAGTTGTCCGTGCTCCAAGGAAGGGGGAGAGAGGGCATTTTATTTCACTAGCATGGTAGGCCTGCCACACCAGGATATGACGCTATAGGTCCTACTCACATTCTGAATTATCATCCGTGGTCATAGATTCCACTTTTCTATCAACATGTACACACAAATATCCCTGAGAAAATTATACTCATGCTAGGCTAGGTGCATCTGTAACGGCTCAAAGTAAAGTGCCTGCTACTAATGTATACTATGTAGTATAACCCCTAATCCATGAACCACAAAATACATTTAAAAAAATCTTATAACCTTTGCTTTATTGTAAATCAATATGGCCAGAGGTGTCCTACCCAGACATCTATTTCTACAGTATTGAGTCTCCAGGTAAGCAGATTACCAGTGAAATAGTTTACTTTTCATTCCTGCTCTACAATTAGCATGCAAGCCAGCAATAGCACAATACCACTGACCTAGCTAGCTATGTCAGACTTTTCTTGAAACCGAAAGGGTCCGTCTACGGTAGGGGAAAATGGAGGCTACGTAATCAGGATGAAGTCTAATTTATTTGGAATCCTGAAATCACGATTTTTCGAAGTTAGCTAAGTTATGTTAGCCTTACGTAGCAATGGGCTTTTAGTAACCTAAACACAGGGATTGATAGTATTGATAGATAGCTATCTGGCCATAGCATGTAATTGTTAATCGGACACAGTGTTACTTAAGTGAGCTCTTAACTGATACTAAATCTTTTCCACAAACATAAGTGTGTGGAGATGTAGGGTCTCAGAGCTTCCCGGCATTGTCTTCCCTGCGTATGGCTTGGACCCATAAAGCCTATCAGGATCCTTTTTAAGACAGGCTGGGGAACATATGAGATCTGGGTTTTTTGTTTTACTGTTGGTGCAACCAACTACACAGCAACTCTTTGGCATAACAAGCGTTATTAATTGAAGCCGGATGGTTTGTCTTGTTTACACTGTTGTAGTCTACACGGGCTGTGGGTTTGGTTTCCCACAAAAAAGGGGCGTGGAGATGAGAACCGATGACGTATCACCGGTGTAACGTATGCTGTGTTTACCCAGCAAACACAGAATTTGCACAAGCCGGGACAGTACAATCGAACATCTACGAAACTGCTTCTCTTTATCACTTCTCTGTCTGAAGACATCCACCGAACAGTGCCAACCAGGCAGGATATAACTATCCACTTTAACTTATTTTAGATGATATAGTGGATTTTTGAGAACAAGGGTGAAAATATTTTTGCAAGTGTATCTCAATTCTCTGACGGTTTTCTTAAATTATTTCCATACATTATTACAGCCATTTTCAACCAGCACCATGGTTATTTTGTTTATATATCTTTCTATAACATCTCTCCGTTCTCTGCAAAATATAATATTTTGAGAAAACAGCAGTGTTGGGGAATTTTACTTTTAAAAGTAAAGATAGTTCCCATAAAGATTAGTCCTTTGATTATATATTCATGTGTTGGTCACGTTCAATGGGTTATTGTATTATTATATATTTAGGTATTGCATAGTCAGCGTCAGTCACCAGCATATAACATTATCAATCATTAATCATTATACAGCAAGAGTGACCAATCCTATCATCTCAAGTTATCATATACCACAATCAGAAACAATACAACTCTGGAAAAAATTAAGAGACCGCTGCACCTTTTGTTTTCCATTCCAAAAAAGTTGCAAAGGAAAGTTTTGAGTGAGGAACAGAAGCGTTCAATTTGCAGTGGTCTCTTAATTTTAACCCTTCTATTCCTCACTCAAAACCTTCCTTTTCAACTTTTTTCGAAAGGAAAGAAAAAGGTGCAGTGGTCTCATATTTTTTTCTGGAGCTGTATTTGTATTTTGTTCTATGATTAAGAATCTCTTAAAAATCAATAATTTTTTTTGTATTGCAAGTGCCTCCACATTTTCAGGCCAGGCTTATTCAATAGCCTATAAGCACAAAATATTTTTGTGTAATGAATTTTCTCATGCTCCTTGTTTTGACCTGCATATGCTGCTGCGATTCATTTTGTGTTCAAAACACGAACCAGATGCTCGATTATTGAAATCAGAGGAGTAACCACTAGTATCATTGACCTATCCGTTTTCAATTTCAATAAATCGCAGACTGTCGGCCATGCTTGATAAATTAAACTTTTACCATAGCCTGTAGGAAGGCACGCCCAAACCAATCTTTTTTTTCAGAACAGTATTTAAGAAGAGAAGTTGTAATGGCTTTACTGACTCGATCTTATGAATAGAGCACAGTTCTTCCAAAACAGAATTCATATTTTCCTCTATTTTTGCTTCTTTTCTGATATGTTGCAACATAGGTAGGAACTAAAAACTTTCAGGAAATGTGTTATATTCAGTTCAAAGGAATAGTGAAAACATGCTAAGCTCACCTTTAACATGGCTGTGAGTGGAGGTTTATTTGAAAACTAACATCCAATAGAAATCTCAGGGGCTTATCATGTCCTGGCTGGGGGCCTCTAGGCATCTCCATGCGCCTGGGGGCCACAGTCAGGACCTGACCACAGAGGTGCCTCTAGGCATCTCTATGGTACTGCTTTCTGTTCTCACCAATTAGAGACAGACACGTCTCAGTGTCTCTAATTGGGGACCCTATTTAAGTTGTTCTGTTTGCCTTTCATTTTGTTGGTCATTGTTTTGAGTTAGCTGTCTGTGTTGCTGCTCTTCAGTTCTGGTTTGTACTTCTCCTTTTGTTTTCTGTTTTTACAAGTGAAAGGATGATTCCCTATAGCTCTGCACCTCGTGTCCTGCCTCATCTGCACCGTGACAGAATGACAAACCCCACCAGGACCAAGCGGAGATGGACCATGGGGGAACTCCTCGGAGACAAGGAGCTAGTCTCTGATGAGGAGCACCTCTGTGGTCTAGCCCTGGACCAAGCCAGGGGTCCACGGCGGCGATGCCGGCGGGTACAACGTCAGCGTTCCCGGAGGCAGACCCAAGAAGCAGCCCAGAAGACCCCCCATACGATTTTTTTGGGGGTGCTATGGGGGCCTTTGGGGGAGTGTGAGGTAGAGCCCCTGCTGCCATACTCGTGGGGGCTCTTGAGAGCCCCTGCAGTCTTGGGAGGAGGAAGGAGAGCCTCTTCTGCCTCCCACGCTCAGGGACCGGGTGCCAGTGCTGGACCCCCACAACAGAACTCCAGCGCCAGACGCCCGCACCAGAATTCCAGCGCCGGACCCCTGCCCTGAGCCTCCAGCGCCGGACCCCTGCCCTGAGCCTCCAGCGCCAGACCCCTGCCCTGAGCCTCTAGCGCCGGACCCCTGCCCTGAGCCTCCAGTGCCACCCTTGGAGGGGTGGGACGACGAGCTACTACCGCCACCGCCTCCGGAGTGGCTTGACGTGGGGCCCCTACTACCACCCCCAGAAGGGTGGGACGACAAGCCACTGCCGCCACCGCCTTCAGAGTGGCGGGCTGATGAGCCCTTCCCATCTCACACCTCTGCTCCAGGCAGAGCGTCCTCCAGCTCCCCCGGCGCCTCCAGCTCCCCCGGCGCCTCCAGTTTCCCCGGCACCTGCTGTCCTGGCGCCGCGTCCTACTCCAGGGGAGGCGCCACCTGCTGTCTCGCACCTGGGGGGGGGAGCTTCCCTGTCCCGGCGCCGCACCCTGCTCCAGGACCAAAACCGCCACCAGGCGCCTATACGCTGATAAACATACATTCTCAAAAAAGAAAACGTTAGGCACACTGCAATTTGAAATCTCTTTGCAATAATGTGCATAATCCAATAATGTTTGACTTTATTCAGAGGTGAAAAATTACTAAATATGTTTTGATTTTGGACGTGTGGCTTTGGTAGGTGTATAATGAATTAATCAGGGAGAGCTGGTGCTGCCATCTTTGCATCCTTTGTTGCCACTTGCACCTGGAGAAAATAAACGCTACATAAAGACACGTTGTTTGTACTGAGGGAAATTGAGTAACACATTATTTATTGAAAGAATCAACTAGTAAGCGATTACTTAAATTAAATTACTAATGTGTTACGTTACTCATTACCGATAAGTCGTCTGACTTACTGATTTACTTCATAACGTGTTATCCCTAACACTGGAAAACAGAGATCCTGTTTTTCTATTTATGACTATGTCCACAAACTTACGTTGGTCATAATGCTTTGTATTTTTTTTTAAGAATTGCCATATGAGAATTTCTCAATTATGAACAGTCCCAAATACCAGGCAATTTTGGTACAAAACCTTCAGGCGTCCGTTAGAAAGCTGAAGATGAAGAGGAAGTTCACCGTTCAGCACGACAACGACCCAAAGCACACATCCACATCCACAAAAGCTTGGCTTCACCAGAAGAAGATTAACGTTTTGGAATGGCCCAGCCAGAGCCCAGACCTGAATCCAATTGAACATCTGCGGGGTGATCTGAAGAGGGCTGTGCACAGGAGATGTCCTCGCAATCTGACAGATTTGCAGCGCTTTTGCAAAGAAGAGTGTGCAAATATTGCCACGTCAAGATGTGCCATGCTATTAGACTCTTACCCAAAATGACTGAGTGCTGAAATAAAATCAAAAGGTGCTTCAACAAAGTATTAGTTTAAGGGTGTGTACACTTATGCAACCAGGTTATTGTGAGTTTTTTATTTTAAATTTTTCCCCTTCAAAGATTTCAGTTTTTTTTCCAATTGAATTGTTCACGTTATAGGTCACATTAAAGGTAGATAAAAGTACCCTTACATTAAAACTTTCACTGAACCTTTATGATTCCGTTTTTACATGTCCTCTGTTCAGCTCCGAGACTCCAACCTGCTCTACCCTTGATGACACCCTTTATTACTTTCAAAGTCTTACAGTCTGACGGAGGCACTCTGCACCAGATGGAAAGGAAGGACATGTCACCCATCCCATATCCCCATGTCCTTTAAAGTGGCCATAAGAATGGGGTGTATAATGGGGAAGAGCGGAGTAGTTTGAACTGGTAAAGTATATCCCAGCGGCGCTGCAGAGTTGTCCTTGTTGAAGGTGCTTTGACAGCAGGCATCTTTAGCCTTGCACTGACCTTGCCATGCCACCAACCTGCACAACACGGCATGAGGTAATGGGCTTCGGTCCGGTCCCTACAGGCCCCTGACATAGCAGTACTCAACACTACCTACTTTGTCTGGAGATTGACACAAGTGATTCTGATGGCTTTATATATTTTTACTAGAAGAAGAGCTGTCTAGTTTGGATGCCTTTTACATTTAACTATTTAGCATATTCTTATCCGGAGCAACTTATTATAGTGACTGCACACATGGAGTATACACATTCATTCCTTCCATGGATACTTCACTTATAAACCACATACAAAATGACCTGTGCTAATAGCACATCACCAATTTAAAATATTATATTAATGATTGTGAATTGTTCTGTTTTGATTACACATATTTAGCATTTACATCCTACAATGTAAATTAACTCAAAAGTTGTCTGACAGACCTGATGCTATGATGGCTACACAGTAATAGTGTGCTAATCAAACTGTTAAGCGTTCCTATTAAGGCCCATTTAACACATTGACATTTAACGTGGCTAGTGCTGCCTACCTCTTTGTCTTTTTGACAGGCTTTAAAGAAAGCCTCTTAGGTGATTCACTTTTACCTCTGGAAGTGCACATAGCTGTTAAGATTTTGATCAAAACAGACTGAGAGGGGATGAGAAAAAGGCAAAGGAAGGAGAGGAAGACAGAAGGGGAAATATACTTTTCTTTAGGGACTGTGGGGAATTATCATTTTTCTGAAGAAGGGGAAAAAAAAACATAACATTTTGCCATTTACAATACCCATGCCCCTCACTTGCTACGAACCAAAATCCTGATACAAGTTTTTTGCAACAACTTTCTACACGTTGATGGGCTAATTCTGATTTTGCAAGAGTTGTGACCATGTTGAAATGATTGGGGATTTCAAAACGTCTGTAAATTGTGCCGATTTTTTAAAACAGCCCATGCTCATTCTGACAAAGCATGAAAAGATCTTTATGATCAAGTGCACATTTTGAAATCATTATGTATTTCTATCATGAAACTCTTAGCATAAGACAGTGATGGCAATTTTATCCCATTCATGAATTTTGACCTCTGAGTCCATTATGATAATGATTGAGGAAGACAGCATGTAGCTATTCTTAGGGATTTAAAAACTACAGTTGTCATGACGCCTTAGTCCAGGGGTTTTTCAACCATTTCATGCATGACATCTACATTTTTTTAATGAAATGTTGCAAGATACTCGCTTCTTTATACTTTCAATCGGGGTCCACTCCCTTGCAACTTTTCCCTATGTCCTTACATTGTATAAAAACAATCTGGGGTTAAGTAAAATGTATAAAAAAAATATCAACAAACTTGTTTACATTTGTGATGATTTGTTAATTACATTTTATTCAAAAAGTATGGAACAAATCCAACTTAATATTTTTGCTTAATATATATGGCCTAGTTCCGTAGTTATTGGTCATCGGGTGCAGTACGAAATGTATGAATGTACAAAACATTCTTGTATGAGATTTATGGTTGAACAGAAACAAATGTTAAGTCCATTCTGATTATGTTTAATGGCATATTATGTACTCCCTGCTATTATGCCTCCCTGCTATTCCAGGTAACGGTTTAGTCCAATTTGGGTAGGACTCTGAAGGTAATTATATTGGCATTTCAACTCTGACTTGGAAGATGTCAAAAGTTCAGCTTTCTTTAGTGTACAGTGGATATAAAAAATCTACACACCCCTGTTAAAATGCCAGGTTCTTGTGATGTAAAAGAATGAGACAAAGATAAATTATGTCAGAACTTTTTCCACCTTTAATGTGACCTATAACGTGAACAATGCAATTGGAAAACAAACTGAAATCTTTGAAGGGGAAAAATTCAAAATAAAAAACTCACAATAACCTGGTTGCATAAGTGTACACACCCTTAAACTAATACTTTGTTGAAGCACCTTTTGATTTTATTTTAGCACTCAGTCTTTTTGGGTAGGAGTCTATTAGCATGGCACATCTTGACGTGGCAATATTTGCCCACTCTTCTTTGCAAAAGCGCTCCAAATCTGTCAGATTGCGAGGACATCTCCTGTGCACAGCCCTCTTCAGATCACCCCACAGATGTTCAATTGGATTCAAGTCTGGGCTCTGGCTGGGCCATTCCAAAACGTTA
>JACXGI010014599.1:0-18772 GCA_016801175.1 Esox masquinongy | reverse complement strand
GGATCTCCATAGGGAAGGGGGAGGTGTCGCAGGAGGGAAGGGATTCGTGATACCTGGGAGAGAGAAGTGACTTTCCACGCTGTGTCTCTTGTGTTTTGTTTCTTACAGCTGAATAAGACACCGAGCCTGACACGTTACAGCACCTGAAACCGCCACATCAGCCATCTTGGAAATGGTTCTGAATAGTTACGCATGAGATATTTAAGTTTTTCATTTTCATTTAATTGGCACACATTTCTAAAAACTTGTTTTTTGCTTTCTCATTATGGGGTATTGTATTAAAAAGCCAGAGGTGTGTGAAGTTTTACCTTTTAATTTGTCATTTTCACCTGTGTGTGTCACCTTGTGTGTCTGTAACGAGGCCAAACATTCAGGGTTATGTAAACTTTTGATCAGGGCCATTTGGGATGATTTCTGTTATCATTTTGATTTAAAAAGGAGCCAAATGACTATGTGATAATAATGGCTTCATATGACCACTATCCTTAAAGAAGAGGGGTTTTTTTCTGTTAATTTTCTAATGTTAATGTACAGTTTCCTTTCAATAATATCTGTCAGAATTTGGTGAGGAGTTACTTGTGAATGAATACTATGCATGGCATAAAAATATGGCTTTGTTCAGTAAATTAGTTACCACAAGCTAGCATGCTTTAATAGTATATTAAATAGTATAACCATATATTCACACAAATAATGTATTCTTCCAGATGATCAAAGTCTCTATGTAATTATGGACCATTGTGAGGGTGGAGATCTGTCACAGAAGATAAGAGACAGGATGGAGACTGGAAACCAATTCTCAGAAGAACAGGTGTTTTAGATTAATAGCATATAAGTTGTGTTCTTGGCTCACTATTTTACAGAATTTGTTTGCTTAAGGTTGGCTGCCAAGTCATTAACTACACAGTCAGGTATTAGATTGATTTATCATTGCTGATATGTTCATCTGACCAGGCGTAATGACATTTGGCAAGTGTTTCTACAAAAAATCAGCCTGGAACACAGCTACTTTCAAACTATGTTGCTCCATGTTAAACCTGAGTTATTAACTGTATTTCTTCCCAGATCATGGACTGGCTTGTTGAGATCTGTTTGGCCGTTAAATGTGTCCACAACATTGCCCTTTTTCACAGAGACCTGAGACCACAGGTAAACACAGGCCTTTCAAAAAGAAAAAAAATATATGTTCAAGTATGTCTTTATTATATTGAAATTGTGGAACAATACAGGAGTGTTTTTCCTGAAAAAGCAGTGGGCAGGATTCACATCCATGCTACAGTGCACTGGAGTCAGCAGCTTTTCCTGGTTCACCACTGGTCTGTGCATCAACTGTGTTGTTTGCTCTTTGTGGTTTTAGGCTGGGTATTTGTAAAAGCACTTTGTGACAACTGCTCATGTACAAATGGCTTTTTAAAATAAATGTGATTATGTGGTTCTCAAAACTCTTATTAGGCACCCCTGGGTTTTCCATGTATTTGATCTACTCCAGAAATACCACAACTGATTTAAATGGTCGTGTAATCATTACGCTGCTGTTTATATGAATCAGAGCCCTAGACGACAATAGAGGTTTGAGAAGCGGGGTAACTTTATCCACTCTTAGTTAACTTTATCCACACTGAGAATAACTGGTAGCCTGTGGAGTTTAGGTACCACACAAGACAAAATTAGGCCCACTATTTTTGGTGTTGCTTCTTTGGGTTTGAAAGTAATAATAAATAACCAAAATACATTGACTAAAACATGTCAATAAAATACATTGACCCAAATAATTTGACCTACCAAAATACTTCTGCAAAAATTAGGCTTTCTACCAAAATACAGCATTGGGCTTTTCTATAAAACAAAAAGGAAGAATAAAAGATAGGTTATTTAAATAAAACAGTTTACATTCTCTGTTATAATTGACAATAGAAAATAGAAGTATATCAACCATATACAGCTTTGGAAAAAATTAAGAGACCACTGAAAAAATATTTTTTCTCTGGTTTTACTATTCATAGGTATGTGTTTGAGTAAAATGTAAAACAAAACAGTTTTGTTTAATTTTATAAACTACTGAATACATTACACCCAAATTCCTAATAAAAATGTTGTCATTTAGAGTATTTATTCGTAAAAAGTAACTGGTCAAAATAACCAAAAAAAGATGCATTGTTTTCAGACCTCAAATAATGCAAAGAAATCAAATTCATATTCATTTTTCAACAACAAAATACTAATGTTTTATCTTAGGAAGAGTTCAGAAATCAATATTTGGTGGAATAACCCTGATTTTTAATCACAGCTTCCATGCGTCTTGGCATGCTCTCCACCAGTCTGTCACTTTGCTGTTGGGTG
Source organism: Esox masquinongy (assembly GCA_016801175.1). Classification (NCBI taxonomy): domain Eukaryota; kingdom Metazoa; phylum Chordata; class Actinopteri; order Esociformes; family Esocidae; genus Esox; species Esox masquinongy. The sequence continues at coordinate 16,432 of JACXGI010014599.1, read as the reverse complement.
ACTATATACCATTCCTGGCACAAAAATTCAAGTAGCTCGGCTTTGTTTGATGGCTTGTGACCATCCATCTTCCTCTTCATCAAATTCCAGAGGTTTTCAATGGGGTTCAGGTCTGGAGATTGGGCTGGCCATGACAGGGTCTTGATCTGGTGGTTCTCCATCCACACCTTGATTCACCTGGCGGTGTGGCATGGAGCATTGTCCAGCTGGAAAGAACAATTCTCAGAGTTGGGGAACATTGTCAGAGCAGAAGGAAGCAGGTGTTCGTCCAAGATAACCTTTTATTTGGCTTGATCCATGCATCCTTCACAAAGAAAAATCTTCCCGATTCCAGCCTTGCTGAAGCATCCCCAGATCACCGATCCTCCACCAAATTTTACAGTGGGTGCGAGACACTGTGGTTTGTACGCCTCTCCAGGTCTCCGTCTAACCATTAGACGACTAGGTGTTGGGCAAAGCTGAAAATTTGACTAGTCAGAGATGACCTTATTCCATTCCTCTACAGTCCAATCCTTATGGGCTTTTGCAAACTTCAACCTGGCTCTTCTTTGCTTCTCGTTGATGAAGGGCTTTCTTCTAGCTTTGCTGTTTGACATTCTTTTTGTAGGTCACTTCATGTCATCCTACGATTGTTGATTGATATTCAAATGAGTTGTCATCTCGGTCAGTGGACAGTCATTTTTGCCCTCTGCCAGTCTGTAGCTTTGTTGTCCCCAGTGTCTGTTGCTTGACCTTCTTATGAACTGCCGTCTTTGAAATTTTCAGGATGGAAGCAACCTGACGCTCACTCTATCCCTCTGTCAGTAAAGCCAGAATTCAAAGCTTTTCTTCTCAACTCTTTTGTCATGCTGAATAGTTATTTTTTCATTCAAATTACCTTTGAGGTACTACTTGCACTGTTTTTGCCATCCAGCTGGACCTATTGCAAGAGGACAGTGATGACTACAGCAGTGGTTTTTATACTTTTCCTCCTTTAAATTAGATTTGGTTCAGGTAATAGCTAATCAGTACCTCATTAAGTAAAATGAGGTGTGCGGGTGTTGGAATTTAACAGACACTGGAATGGAATGGCTGCCATACATGTAGGGATGCTGATTTAAGAAAAATTAGGAGTGGTCTCCTAATTTTTTCCGGAGCTGTATACATGTAACGGATTACAAAAATACAGTAACTGTAATCCGTTATGTTACCAACTAAAATATTGTAATCGGATTACAGATACTTAAAAAAAAAGATTACTTTGGGATTACTTCAATTGAAAAAGAATATGTGCGCGAAATAATTATGACACGTTGCATGGTTAATTCTTTTATTCAATATATTGAAAACATAATTATTTGAACCAAAATAACAATTGAGCGCCTCAGTTGTTGTGTGTGTGATCATCATGCGTGCAAAGGTGGACCCACATAACCAGCTTAGTGACTGATGAAGCGCCAGTTTAACTGGTAAAAACAGTGTATGTACGACAATATTAGCCGACCCATTTAAATGTGATTCAGTTATCTACTCGACGCAGCTTTCTCAGAACAATGATAGGCGATATGCCTACCTCGTGTTATATATTTTTCAACACAGCCAAGAAGTGTTGCACTGAACAACTCAGGCAGGAAATGTTTTTAAAGATTAGATAACTATTTGTTAGATAGCTGTAACATGGGGCTGCCAAAAAGATGAAACATTATATGGAATTATTTGCGATATTTAAGGAGAAAAGGTTGAGAAGCTGTAATGAACACAGAGACCCGGGTGTGTGGTTCCAATCGCAGAGACGCAACTGTCGATTTTATTTTTTGTACAGGGGAGCAGGCAGGAGCAAAAACAGTAGAGACGGGCAGGTAGGTTCAGTAACCAGGAGATCAATCCAAGAAGGCAAAGGTACAGGCAGAAATCGACAGAGAGGAGACACCAGAAGCAGGCAGGCAGGTCAGGATACCGGGTGATCAGTCCGCGAAGGCAACAGTACAGGCAGGGGTAGACGGTAGGAGAATCCAGGGTCAGGCAGGCAGGTCAGGATGCAGGTTTCTAGATAACAGGTTAGGACAGGAACAGGAAGGGAAAGAGCAACAGGCTGGGAGTAAACAGGCGAATGCAATGCGCTAAACTACGGCTTGGCAGGTCCACTACGAACAATACCTCACACTGGAGTGGAGGCAGAGCACAGGTTAAATAGACAGGGCACAGGTGTTTAGTATTCCGGTGACTGGGATCTGAATTGCTGGGTGCGTTCATGCATCTCGGGAAGTGAGAGCGTAACGGTGGCAGGTGAGGAGCGTGACGGGGAGGAGTTGGATCCTGAACGACGCGAGAACCTCACAGAAGCACTTTGCCGAAGGATAATGATATGCATTTGACGCGGCCACATCAACTCCGTCCATACAGTTAGGCCATGTGATTCTGCTTGCTTTGCATCTCAGAATATTACATCCATTGGTTATCATTGGCTGCTGACGACATTGACTTCAAGCTAATTAAGAGTCCAGGTGTATAATCACAGTGTTTCTTTCCTTTGCATTTTGAAAATCCATCGCTGGTGGCCCTCATAATCACAGGTTATGTTCTCGCAGGTAACATGTATTTGTGTGCAGATGTCACGATTGCAAAAGTGCATTCGTATGACTGGGTTTTCTGAAACATTTTGACAATGTTGGTGGTTGTGGAGCAAAACACCAGACTACTGCAGATTTAGTGTACGTGCGAAAAGCTACACATATCTTGATTTTTATATAGAACATGTCAATACCCTTTTTGAGAAATTGCCATTTATTTTTCAACGTTTTGAGGCAATTAAAAACATGAATAAAACAAATAACAGAAAAGGTTATATTTTGGGTTATGTTCAGATAAACAAACAGATTCTGGAAGATCGAGGGTTATTGGATTTATTGGTACAACTGCATATCTGACAGACATTTAGCGTGTAATCTAGAGATGTAGCCCAATCACATTGAAGTAGAAAGCAATGATTTAGAAACCTTTTCCAAAGGCGCTGTACAAAACCCATAAGACAAAATGCAAATTCTGTTTTTGGCCAGCTATGTAAACTCTAACATTGATTAATCCCGCAAAAAGTGTTGAAATGGTTATGCTATTCCTCTTAATATGAAAGTAAAAGTAATCAGATTACGTTACTGAATGTGAGTAATCATAAAGTTAAGTTACTGATTACAGATGTCGACTGGTTTGTAACTGTAACGGATTACATTTAAAAAGTAACCTAACCAACCCTGTCCGTGGCGTAGTGGAAACACCGTCCCTCGTGTGGGAGACCCATTCGAATCCAGTGGGGGCAACAACATTCATCACTTCTAATCACGGGCTTGCTGAACTAGGCTTGCTTGGTTCCTTTTCTAGTTTTACCATTATAGTTATGCCCAATAATGGACAAGGTCAATTTAACTGTGATCTCAAATATATAGTTGTATATTTTTGTTTGTTATAGAATTTTTGTAGGTCTTTATCTCCATATAAAATCACTAAATGATCCATGGTCTCTCCATCTTCCGTGGGGTCTCTCCAAGTCAATTCCATGGGGTAACTTCATTTCAGCTCAGTAATTTTTATTGGAACTTGACCTGGAATCAGAACCATGTGTTCTCCTCCGGACACTGTCGTCTTTGCGATAGGCGAGGAACTGGTGCGCAGCTGACCGTCTTGTATGCTTTGCCAAAGCAGCTCTGGGCACTGGTCACTTTCTTAGACCTCTTTAACCCAGTGTGACAGGAGCTTCTATGTCAGCAGAGGGCAAGTGTTCCCTGTGAGGATTCCTGCTCATTCCACTGAGGATATAGCAGCATCCAGGGACACGTTTAAAGGACTGACTGTGGTGGACCTATGTGATAGACATTTGATGACATCTGTCATGGTTCATAGTCCCGTTATGGGTTTAGGTAATTTAATTTGAGTCTACAAAGATATGAAATCGATTCTTGGTAGAACCTCTCGTAAAGGGTTCTATTTAGATGAAATATTGGTTCTTGGGAGACCTAATTTTCAGTGGTTCCTCATGGATCTTAAATCAGTTTTGAATGCAAGCAATATGTAATGTTGTGAGCAGCCAGGCTTAATCTTTTATTATAAACTGAGTGGTTTGAACCATAAATTATGTTTGGATGAAATCTGTGGTATGTGAAACAATATACCACAGGTATGACAAAAAATACTTGTTACTTTGGTTAGAAGCAATAATGCCTAAAAGGGTGTTTGTGGTACGTGCTTAATATAACATGGCTAAAGTGTCAAATTCCATTTAGTTTTCAGTAAGCAATCAACATTTCTTTTTTTGACAACAGAATATCTACCTCACTAAATCTGAGACACTTTGTTTGGGAAATTTTGGACGAGTCACTGACAAGTATGGTACTTTTTGATAATCATTATTTGTCAAATTATATTCCAGCATAGTAGAGTGTAACCTGTTTGGTGACTGACTGTTGTGTTTCTGTTCTACCAGTGCTAAAAGATCTTCAGAGAATGGAGCACTAGCCAATTTAGGACCAGGGATTCTGAAAGGTCAAATATATAACATCAAAAGGTAATTTCCAAATGTCACCCAACAAAATTCTATAAATAGCAAGCTGCAACCCTGTGATAACTTATGTTTGGCTTAAGAAAAGATAAATCAAGCTGAGGTCATGGCCCAAAAAATAGTGGCCATGTTCAAGAGAATCACAAGTCCAACTGTGTCACGGCTGGTTCTCCATCAGTCCAGTGCAGACGCGCCACCTCTCCGGGATTCTAGCTCTCATCAAACAAATGCAACCTTCCATACTGATTGATCCACACAACCTTCCATACTGATTGATCCACACAGTCCTCGCATCATGACTACCTAAGTCTATCTGTTGCTATTTAGTAAAAGTAAAAGTTTAATTATCTAGCCACAAATTAAAACAACACAACCATGATTTTTCTGACAATATCCATTTAAATTAGTATGATAGGTATTATCCCAAATCCCAACAGACAGGGAACTCACCTGGCTTTTTGACGCTCTTTGCAGTGATATATGGTCCCTGGGGTGTGTGCTGTATGAGTTGTGCATGCTTCAATCTGCAGTAAGTTCTACTTCCATCTCAATGTTGGCCACTTGGTAAAGCAAAAAGCTGTGTAATAGTAACAGTTCCTTCTTTACAGTTCACTGCAGAGAGCACAATCAACCTCATCCCTAAAATTTTAGGTGGTCCTTACCCATCTCTCCCAGAGAGCTTCTCACCTGAGCTCCGTGACCTGCTGTGTGACATCTTCAAACAAGACCCATCCATTAGGCCTTCAGCTGGAGAAATCCTGGCAAGACCCTTCATTATTAGTTTCCTCACAAAAATGGTTTGCAATACAAGACAACATGACATGATACATTTTTTCTTATGTTTTTTTTCCAATTCGTAATTTGCAAAACAAAAGCTGAGATTTTTGGCAGATGGCTTGCAGCATGTGCACCAGGGCACCACCATAGGCAGCCTGGCAGGAGGTGTTATTGGGGCTGCTGGAGGAATCACCTCCATAGTGGGACTCATCCTAGCTCCCTTCACTCTGGGCGCCTCCCTGATCGTCACTGGGATTGGTGTTGGGGTGGCTGTCACTGGTGGAGCCACAGCCGGAGTATCCAACATAACCAACATGGTCAATCAGTCTACAAACCGAAAAGCCATCAAGAACATCATCAAGGAGTTCCAGGAGAAGCTGAACTCTGTGGTGGTATTTATAGAATACCTTGCTGAGGGTTTAAAGTTTTTGAGTGGCTCTTTTGACACAGGAAGTGACAACTTCAATGCTGGGCAACTGTAGAATGCTGGAGCAAGAATTGGGAGCGGCCTAGGGCCCATTCCAGAGCCGATTAGTCCAAGTGGCCAACATCGGCAAGGCGGTTGCCCAAACTGCCAGGGCCGTGCGTGTGGCAGAAGTGGCAACAGGAGTATTCTTTGCTTTTTTTTATAGCAGTTGATGTGTTCTTCATCGCCATGGATGCCAAAGAGATCCACAACATCCGACAGGCAAAGGAGATCACAGACTCCATGGAGCTGAACCCTGAATGTGAAGAACCAGTTTCTGAACCCAAGCCTGAGGTCAGATGAGAGACCATGAAGTTCATCCAGACAATCAGACAGACAGATGATCAGCTCCAGGAGAGGCTAAACGTACTGAGTGATATCATTTATTCATTCCACAGATAGAGGACTATGACTGGGACAACTGAAACTTTACTTTGTTGAAGTGATTTTAAAATACGTAGAAACAAGAAATATAGGAGATTTCATAACTCAAGTATGGGCGATGTGGCTTTCCAACCATGACTGGCTTAACGTTTTCAATCATTCTAAACTTTTATTATCAGCTCTTAAATTCATGCACAAATCCACTATGATTATCAAGTTGTAGAGATCTATGTTTTTTACCCAAACAGCTCTAACACTAATCCTTTAGCTTTTAGGATTTATATATTTGATTTTATCTGTATGATATTTCCTTTCAAACAATGATAACAGATCTATTACACAATTTATAGTGAGGGAAAAAATTATCCCCTGCTGATTTTGTACGTTTGCCCACTGACAAAGAAATGATCAGTCTATAATTTTAATGGTAGGTTTATTTCAACAGTGAGAGACAGAATTACAATGAAAAAATCCAGAAAAACGCATGTCAAAAATGTTATAAATTGATTTGCATTTTAATGAGTGAAATAAGTATTTGATCCCAACTCAATCAGAAAGATTTCTGGTTCCCATGTGTCTTTTATACAGGTAATGAGCTGAGTTTAGGAGCACACTCTTAAAGGGAGTGCTCCTAATCTCAGCTTGTTACCTGTATAAAAGACACCTGTCCACAGAAGCAATCAATCAATCAGATTTCAAACTCTCCACCATGGCAAAGACCAAAGAGCTGTCCAAGGATGTCAGGGACAAGATTGTAGACCTACACAAGGCTGGAATGGGCTACAAGGCCATCGCCAAGCAGCTTGGTGAGAAGGTGACAACTACGATTATTCGCAAATGGAAGAAACACAAAAGAACTGTCAGTCTCCCTCGGTCTGGGGCTCCATGCAAGATCTCACTTCGTGGAGTTGCAATGATCATGAGAACGGTGAGGAATCAGACCAGAACTACACGGGAGGATGTTGTCATTCTCAAGGCTGCTGGGACCATAGTCACCAAGAAAACAATTGGTAACACACTATGGAAATGTTCCCCCAGAATATTGAATGGACACACCTAATCCAAAGGTGACATTTGTTCACAAATAAGTTGTATGTGCTTCAATAGGTTCTGGTGGATTATTTCAAAGTCTGGACACTGATTTAAAAGGCTCGCTATTTCAAAACATTCTCCTAATTTCAAAGGTCCATGAAATCAAACATGAAATCAAAATAAGTTGTAGTCACATTCAGTCATAAAATCTGTGTAATGACATTCTCAGGTTCCAAGTTGTATTGTTTTTGACTGTAAATGTAGTTGTTAATAGATGGGCGCAAAATAACTGTTTCTAATTTAACAATTCCAACCAATTAATGAAAATGTTTTTAAAATATAATAAGAAATCACAGTAAGTAAAACTGATGCTAGATAAAACATTTTTTTAAACTAAAGAGTATTTGGTAAGTTGCAGTTAGAAATGACAATGAATGCAGAAAGTCAGACCTCTGCTTTACGTCTGGTTAATCCATGACCATGTGACTCGCACGATACCAAGAGCATAAATAATTAACAACCTCACCTTTAACGTCACCAGGATACAGCTGACCTTAGTAAGTAAAGGAGGGAACACACCCTAATCCATATCTACAGGGCTGCATTTTATCTCATTTTTATTTGTTTGTCCAGTATTGTCTAGGGGGAATCTGCAAGGCATATTTTTTTTGTGGAATGCCTTGTGGATTGTGTGTACATGACCAATTAAAACATAACCCTGAAATAAAGTACAACTCAAGCATATTGATCCAGGTCCTCTATTCAAACATGGGGCCCTTAAAGTGTTTTTGGGGGCTCTCATTGCTTTTTTCAGTGAAACAGGGTTAAACAATATAAATGAATAAAAGTTCTCTTCTAGTTGATAACTGGTATGTCACCAAATGGACTAATAAAATCATGCCCCTAAGCTGGAAAGGTGGTACACTGTGTTGACCTACACTGTAAAAAAGTGGGTTCTTTAAAGGTTAACAGTTAGTACCATTGAAATGAACTGTTTTTTGAGATGAAAGCAATTCCTGACTTGTGTGGTATGAAAATGTAATCACCTCACATGGACTGATATTCTGAATATTAGTTGCTCTGTTTTTCATTTATTTGCACTGAATACCAGATATTGCAAGTTGCAATTGAAAGAACCTTCACATTTCAATCCGTCTACTTTTTTGTGACATTTCAAAGTACACCCTATGGCCAAATGGTTGGGGCTGTGTGAAGTTCAGTCAAGTTCCTCCACACCAACCTTGGCGAATATACTGTAAACGGGCACAGTCAGGCTGGAACAAACAAGGGCCTTCCCCAAACTGTTGGGGAAATGTCTTTGTATCCTGTAGCATTAAGATGACCCTTCACTGGAACTAAGGGGCCTAGCCCAAACCCTGAAACACAGTCCCAGACCGTTTTTCCTCCTCCACCACACTTTACAGTAGGCACTATGCATTCCAGTAGGTAGTGTTCTCTTGGCATCTGCCACACCCAGTTTCATCCATCAGACTGCCAGATAGTGATGTGTGATTCATCACTCCAGAGAACACATTTCCACAGCTCCAAAGTCCAGTTGCAGAGTGATTTACAACACTCTAGCCGATGCTTGGCATTGTTGATTTTTTTGTCACATTTCTGGGCAAGCATGACACAACTCCAATATTACTATTATGCTTTGAGCAGGTGCTGAATGTATTTAATCATGATTACTGCAAAAATTATTAGTTTTATTGAAATTACATAGGGAGAATAAAGTGTATGCAAGGTTTGATATGAAAACATGTTCACAAAGGTATTTATCTACCTTTGGGCTGTTTATTTAAATCATTAAACAGTGGAATATATAAGCAAATATCTAGAGTTAACCACACATAATCTAAATCACAAAAGTTTTAAATTGTCTCTCCACCATGGCAAAGACCAAATTATTCCAGTAAAAAGGCATTCAGAGAAAAACTTTTTCAAGTGCTCTCACACAATTAAAATAATTAGTTGTGATTAATTGCATAAACTTCAGAAGTTAATATCAATTAATGGCAATATTAGAATGTGTTCAAATTTGGTTTGAAATAAAAAAATTTTTGTTCAAAAGCTTTTCTTATGGATGGTTGGCTCCAACCTAATACTAATGATAATGCTAATGATTGCCAAATTTGGGGCCCCCACTCCCCTATCGGTCGGGGGCTCCCTAGCGGTCTGCCTACCGGACTGCTTATGCTACTTCTGCCTAGAACTGGCCCTGTCTACCAACATTAATCAGAGGAGACGTAATTTATGCAGAGCATGACAGTTGTTTGGTAATTCCGCTATTTGAACATGACAGTTACATTAATGCTTAGTTTATTTCATTAAAAACATGAAATAATGATAACTTACCATGCCACAAGCAAGGTGTTAGCAGCTGGATTTGCGCACATATTTACATAGTTAGGCTACTTTTTTGCAGACAAAAGCTACCCAACATCGTTATCTGCTTACTATATACAGTAATCACGTTATTTGACAAAAACTTGTTATTGCACATACATTGTGTGCAACATTGATAGTTTTTTTATTGTAACAAGTTAGCTGAGACCGTTAATTTATAAAATAAACATAATTCTTATATGTTTACGTACCCAGCGACGGTTAGCTTTCTTGTTCGTTGATTAAAAACACGCTACATCAAATTAAGTATGTTCACATCATACTTTTTTCAACATTACTGAAGCATAAAAAGTCATTTTAACCTCCCTTGTATTGGTTGTCCTTTTGTGGAGCAAATTGCTGCCATGAATAGTGTTATTGTCACGTCCTGGCTATGCCCCTAGCCATCTCTGCACTGGGCTGGGGCCATAGTGAGGACAGGACAGCAGGTGGTGCCTCTAGGCACCTCTATCCATTTTGGTCTCCCCAATTGGAGGCAGGTGTAGATCGTTGCCTCCAATTGGGGATCCTACTTATGTTCATTTTGGTACATACTGCCCAACGGCACTGGTTGCTGCTTTTGTTTTGTTTCTTTTGATTAAAACATGGATTTCAACTACCCTTGTTTCTCTGCGCTTGTGTCCTACCACCGCACCCGTGACAGTTATGTGGCTTGACATTTCCAAACTGGCCCGAGATAAGACGGCAAAGCTATTGAGACGTCAGAACTGTAATTCCCATCTATGCTTTATAGCTACAGATAAGCCAGGTGTTCCCTATTAAATTGTTGATCCTACCACACTACTGGGCAACTCAACACTAATGTTTGGTTGGGGCCAGTGCCGGCTCTAGCCTTTTGGGGGCCCTAAGCAAAATTTGATTTGCAGCCCCCTCTCCCCTATTGGTCGGGGGCTCCAAAGTGGTCATAGTCCCCCTAGCGGTCAGGGGCCCTAAGTGACTGCTTATGTCGCTTTTGCCTGAAGGCTCTGACAAAGACAGTAATGATGTTGAACCCAACACCAGGCTTGTACCAACAGAACCCAATGCCTGGCTTGTACCAACTGAACCCAACGCCAGGCTTGTACCAACAGAACCCAACGCCAGGCTTGTACCAACAGAACCCAACACCAGGCTATGGGATGGAACACTGTGTATTTAGTCAATCATAGTCTGTGAGTCAGTATTCTTAGTAACTTGTTCATGTGTAAGGACCAAAATTGGATGTAATCATTAATTTGAATGCTGTACCTTTATAAAGTCATGTCTGTCACATGAAATCCTGTTTGTCACCTATAATGCGCTGCCTGAGAGAAGTTAATTAGCTGCCTGACTGGTGATTTGGCACATATAACTGCCAGGGGGTGTGTGTGTGTGTGTGTGTGTGTGTGTTTGTGTGTGGTTGTGTTTTCGTGCGGATGGGTGTGAGCGCATGTGTTTGCGTGCATGTATGTTGGTAAAGCCTGGCTGTAGCTGAACATTACATATTTTTCTGTGGCCAGTGGAAAACTGAAGTTAGCTGTCTGAACTCGCCACAGGTAGCCAACTTAGCAAAGGTTTAAAAGAAGGCTTCCTCCAGTCTAAATCTAATGTACTGTATATCTATTTGTGGTGGATGAGAAAACACAAGCTCAGGTCTATGTTTTGTTCCATTCTCCTTTCCTTTCTGATGCATGTAGCCAACCATACAGAGATGTTAAAATGAACACTGCAATCCACAGAATTAGCTCATGTCTTTAGAATGTCTATCTTTTTGTCTGTGACAGTGACCTAATCAGATTGTCATAAAGGAAAAGGAAGGAAGCAACTGCTGTTCAGAGAGTTACTCATCTCAAAGACAGACTGGATCACACACTACCCTGCGTTCTACTTTATGAGTACTGACTTTGTGTTTGTATGTTTGTTATGAGCACAATATACACTAAGGTTAACATGACTACTCTATTCCTACAGCACAGTTTACATTACTGTATTACTACTGAACTTTAATGACTTTCTTTGTCTTTGTTGTAGTACTGAATACCCTCTTCTACTGTGGTCACTGTCAAGTTAATGGTAGATATTCATTAATTTGAACATATCTCCACTGCTTTTCCCTCCTGAAGGTCTTTTAACAAAACAGATGATCCAGTGGGCTTTATGTTAAAGATCAATAACATAGAGTGCAGTCCATAAGTATTTGAAGCATGTCACTAGATGTGTTGTTTTGGCTCTGTATTCCAACAATCCAGCATCACTGGAATTATACATTTATGATTCAGTTAAAGTACACACCGTGAATCGTAATTCGAATTTATTTTCATCCATATTGGCTAAACCATTTTGAAATACAGCACATTTTGCACACAGCCATGTGAAGAAGTTAGCACACCCCTGGAAAGTGTTCTTTTTTATGTATTTGGACATATGGATACACATGGATATATGAGCTTAATTCCAATCACATTCAGATATCAAGTTAAGACAATTTAACCAATCCTACTACAGGTTAAACTTTGAAACCATTTATGCATTTAAAATCAACAGAAATGCAATTTCCTTATGCGGAAAAAGTAGGCACACCCCTGACTTTACCATCAACTAAAATGGCTAATATTAGACATTAGGCACACTTGTTTGTTTGCATCTTTAGCGCATGCAAACATGAGCTCTCAGTCTCTAGTCTTGATTTTAAGCTTTGCATTTGGATTTGAGTTAGTGGTGTCTGAGAAACCAAGAGGACCATATAGGCAAAGCAAATAAAGCCGGCCATAATAATGCAGATGATTCAGAATAAATCAGAGACAGCCAAAACTTTAAACGTGCCAAAACAAACTCAACATCCATTATCGTTTAGCATCCAAAATAAACTCCATCATAATACCTTCTGAAACATAAATAACATGTTCCAGAGTGATGGCAGGAGGATAAATGAAAGAACTGTTATGATTTGCACATGTATAGCTGACACTGAGACTGGACCTTTTCTTCTTTGCTGATCTCACTGCTGACAGCAGCATTAGGATGAATTCAGAAAGTGCAAAAACATTTTTACTGCTTTGATACATCCAAATGGCTCAAAACTCATTGGAAGCCACTTCAACTTGCAGCAGGACAATGAACCGAAACATACTGCTAAAGCCACCAAGATGTTTTTCAGGGACAAGGAGAGGAAGGTTTTTTGAATGGCCAATTCAATCAATCAATCAATCCTATTTATAAATCCCTTTTTATATCAGCAGTCACCACAAAGTGCTTATATACACTGAACAAAATTATAAACGCAACACTTTTGTTTTTGCCCCCATTTATCATGAGCTGAACTCAAAGATCTAAGACTTTCTCTATGTACACAAAAGGCCTATTTCTCTCATATATTTTTCACAAATCTGTCTAAATCTGTGTTAGTGAGCACTTCTCCTTTGCCGAGATAATCCATCCACCTCACAGGTGTGGCATATCAAGATGCTGATCAGACAGCATAAGTATTGCACAGGTGTGCCTTAGGCTGGACACAATAAAAGGCCACTCGAAAATGTGCAGAATAAAATAACAAAAGAACAAGCATTAGTAAAGATTCCCGGGCCCTAAAAACCAGGGATCAAGTGTGTAATCTTGGTGTTCTGATAGACTCAGACCTCACATTTAACAGTCATATCAAAGCGGTCACCAAAACAGCATTGTATCATCTAAAACATATATCCAGAATCAAAGGCTTGGTGTCCCAAAAAGACCAAGAGAAGCTCATCCATGCTTTTATCTCTAGTAGGGTTGACTACTGTAATGACATCTTAACTGGACTCCCCAAAAAGACTGTAAAACAGCTGTAGAATGCTGCTGCTAGAATGTTAACCAGGACCAAGAGAACAGAGCACATTACTCCGGTTCTTAAATCTTTGCATTGGCTTCCAGTCACTTACAGAATAGATTTTAAAGTGGTGCTTTTAGTTTATAAATCTCTGAATGGTTTAGGACCCAAATACATTTCTGATATGTTTGAAAAATATAAACCGAGCAGCGCTCTTAGATCCATGAACACAGGTCAGCTAGTAGAGCCCAGAGTCCAAAGTAAACATGGAGAAGCGGCGTTTAGCAGTTATGCTGTACACAACTGGAATAAACTACCAGAAGATCTTAGACGTGCCTCAAACGTATCAATTTTTAAAACCAGGTTAAAAACAATTCTCTTTTCACGTGCCTATGACTGAGCACTTAAACTTAAACACGCTGTTTAGCCTTATAGCTTCCTATATTTTTATCCCGTTTTTATTATTTTTATATTTTCTTATTCTATTTTTTATTATTATGTTTTCATTTGTTTTGATGTTTTCATTTGAATATTTCTTTTTATGTTATTGTATTTTTATATTTTTTTCTTTTTCTTTGTAAAGCACATTGAATTGCTTCGATGTATGAATTGTGCTATATAAATAAACTTGCTTGCTTGCTTACAGTAGTTAGCTAGTTAGCTACATTAGATAGCTTAGCTATTGGGTGGAAGAGTCCAGAGTAAGAGTATGACATCACTTTGACACAAGCTGTATCCCTTGGAGCTGTGACAGTAGCTCCACCAAAGCTAGGCAATTGATTGGGCTAATGCATTGTGAGGAGTTACTAATTTGGTTACTAACTGGTTCCACATTTGTTCAACTTGATTTCTCCAGGTATAGTGTAGCGTGGCTTGTTCTATCTGGTTAGCTAAGTAATAACTTGATGAAACATGAACTTATAGAATGGCAAATAAATATTAAACTAGTCTTTGACAACATTTTAAAGTTTGAGTTTGGTGCAAGCAACTGCTTGTGAGTATTCCAGTATTTACAGTGGATATAAAAAGTCTACACACCCCTGTGAAAATGCCAGGTTTTTGTGATGTAAATGAATGAGACAAAGATAAATAATGATGGAACTTTTTCCACTTTTAATGTTAGCTATAATGTGAGCAATTCAATTGAAAAACAAACTGAAATCTTCGAGGGGGAAAAATGAAAAATAAAAACCTTACAATAACCTGGTTGCATAAGTGTGCACATCCTCTTATAACTGGGGATGTGGCTGTGTTCAGAATTAACAAATCACATTCAAACTCATGTTAAATAGAAGTCATTACATACCTGCCATTATTTATAGTGACTCTGATTAATCACAAATAAAGTTCAGCTCTTCTAGTAGGATTTTACTGGCATTTTCTTAGTTGCATCTCAGAGCAAAAGCCATGGTCCGCAGAGAGCTTCCAAAGCATCAGAGGGATCTCATTGTTGAAAGATATCAGTCAGGAGAAGGGTACAAAAGAATTTCCAAAGCATTAGATATACCATGGAACACAGTGAAGACAGTCATCATCAAGTGGAGAAAATATGGCACAACAGAGACATTAGCAAGAACTGGACATCCCTCCAAAATTGAGAAGAAAACTGGTCAGGGAGGCTTCCAAGAGGCCAACAGCAACATTAAAGGAACTGCAGGAATTACTGGCAAGTACTGGCTGTGTGCTACGTGTGACAACAATCTCCCGTATTCTTCATAGGAATGGGCAATGGGGTAGGGTGGCAAGACTTAAGCCTTTTCTTACAAAGAAAAACATCCTAGCCCGGCTGAAGTTTGCAAAAAGAAACATCAAGTCACCCAAAAGCATGTGGGAAAATGTGTTATGGTCTGTTGAAACCATTGTTTAACTTTTTGGGCATAGTTCCAAAAGGTATGTTTGGCGCAAAAACAACACTGCACATCACCCAAAGAACACCATACACACAGTGAAGCATGGTCGTAGCAGCATCATGCATTGTGAGACATTACTAATTTGGTTACTAACTGGTTCCGTATTTGTCTAATTTTTTTTTCATCACAAGAACCCGGCATTTCATCACAAGAACAAGCTTATTCAGCACAACAGTGTTGAATGCTGAGCTGTAGTCCACGAACAGCATCCTCACCTATGTGTTGTCTTATTACAGGTGGGAGAGGGTGGTGTGTGTCGTCAGGGCGATGGCATCGTCCGTAGATCTATTGGAGCGGTATGCAAATTGAAAGGGATCCAAGGTGTCAGGAAGTGTGGAGAAGATGTGGATTCAGACCAGCTGCTCGAAGCACTTCATGATGATGGAGGTCAGTGCTATAGGGCGGTAGTCATTCAGGCAGGTGGTCTGTTTGAAGCAGGTGGGGACTACAGACTGATTCAGGGAGTGGTTGAATATAGAGGTGAAAACCTGAAAAGCTCTCCTCACTAGGGACAGAGTGCAGTCGTCCTGGTCCTCAGCAAGCCTTCCAGAAGGAATGGAGTTGGTTGCCTGATACTGAGCATAGAAGGTGTTGCAGGCACTGTTGCTGCTTGGATGAAAATTGCAGTGTTCCATTATGGAATTTTTGGCTTGTTTTGTCTGTGTCGTCCATAATACGTTGGCCCTAAGGGGCAAACCAGCTTTCAAACTAAGTCTGCAGACTTTCCGAAAATGGTTTGAAAAGTTTTAAAAACTGCTGTAAAGTATAACAATTAGCTGCAATTTTTCAAAAACTGTTGCGACGTTTCAAGATTTGCTGCATATTTTCAAAGACTGCTGCAAGTTTCAAGATGTTCTGCAAAGTTTCTTGAAGTGCTACAAAATATAAATGAATTCTGCAACAGATCAAAGGAGCTGACACTGTTAGTCAGTCCAGTATGTATGGTCAATAATGAAGCACATTCTCTAGGAAAAACTCCCTAAGAGGGGCTGAAATTTAGTAAGAAGCCTAGAGAGGAACCAGGCTCAGAGGGGTGACCAGTCCTCTTCTGGCTGTGCCGGGTGAACATTTTAAGAGTACAAGTTTTAATAATTAATAAATGCATGTGGGCTGTTTCCAGCGTCTATTACACCTAGTCCAGGTCAGATGCATGACAAGATGGA
>JACXGI010014598.1:0-18794 GCA_016801175.1 Esox masquinongy | reverse complement strand
GGTTGGGGGGGGGGCTATGGGGCGGGGGCCTATGGGGCGGGGGGGGGGCTATGGGGCGGGGGGCTGTAAGCAATATCTACCAGCCGGTCGTTCAATTTGAGTCTGATGTGGGCTGGTGAGGCTGCAGGCAAGCAACCATCTGCGGCAGTACAGTCTGTCAGGCCAGGGATGGTGAATAGGGACAGTGTTTTCCCAGTAATCGCTCAGTGGCGGTGGGAAATAGAAGAGATATCTCCAGGAGATGACTAGCCGCTCTGTTGTGGTACTCTGTCAACAGACAACTACGTAAGTCAATCACCCAGGAGAGTCAGCAGACTAGCAGCAGAACACACACCCTAACATGTAGGGTCTAGGGTGTGTCCATGACATTTAGGACACGTCATAGCTTCCCTCCGTATCAAAGCTAGCCGATGAAGAACAGCATCCTGTCAGGTGGCAGCATCCTGTTACCTAAGCCAGTCTGGCTTGGCGTCAAGACCCCTAAGCGGTGCAAGCCAGATCTCTGCGCTGTACCTGAGAACAACCCTTTACTATGGTACTATAATTGCCATATACCACAACCCACCTCACGCCTTATCTCTTAAGTCTGGTCAGGTGACGATCTCGTGTTAGATGAAAGATGACATGGTTCAATGGTTAAAGTAGTGTAGGCGAGCAGATTTCTGTTCATTCTAGAGGAGTGTGCTGACAGCCTGGATGGAGATTAGGCCTATCTCTGCGTGCGGATAATGAGCAAATCCTCCAGACAGACGAGGTTAGCAAGGACTCTGTATTCCAACAGCAATATACTGCGGACTAGTCTACATACCAGGGTTGGGTCCGATGGATTTAAATTCAGTCAGTTCAGGAAGCAAACTTGAACTTTTAACCTCAAACCCTGCTGGCTGACTAAATATAGTGTGGCGCTTTCCAATGGCATTTTAACACATTGACGGGAATGGGGACAGAGTGAATTCTTCTCCATTACCCTTACATCAGCTTGGCTGTTTTGGATTCTCTCTTTTCAATATTCTGACATCACTCAACACCAATTCCAGGGCATGGCATTATTTGACTGGCTGTTTATTTGAGCCCCACAAATAAATGACGTCATACAACCAAAAAAAGTTATATCCAAATAAATATGCACATATTTTTATGGCTCCATAAAGACCTTCAGCCAATATGAAAGCTAAGTGAAGAAGATCCAGAGGAACATCACATGATCCTCCAAACCAAATAAAAATACTTTTGGGGTGGAAATGGGGAGCTAGGAAGGGAATACAATCTAGTCAACTATATAGCTGAAGGTGGTAGGGTTTCAGGGGAATGCAGCTATAAAAAATTAATAACAAAAACACCTACGGACAAAGAGGGAAACATCCATTTATTTCAATGCGGACACAGAACTAAAGGAAGTGGGTACTGGTTAACAACAGACCGGCACACCGCAGGAAGCACCGCAAGCTTCTATGCCAACAGTCACATGTACAAACCAACGGACACCGCCGAAGGGATTAGGTGCAAGGTTAGGAGATGGTGAGATGCCTTCAGGTTTACGAACTCCAAAGAAAAGGGATAGGGCGGGAGAGCGACAGAGAAAGAGAGCGCGCAGGGGTGCAAGCAGTCTGGTCCAGAGGCCAGCTCCACTACCTTCTACCCAGGAGCAAGGGAGGAGGAGTGAGGGGGTGGAAGGAGGCAGGGGTGGGGAGAGGGTGGCAAACCAAACTCACCGCGCTGGCTACCTGAGCCACCTGAGGCGCTCTGGGGGGTCGTTTTGATTGGTCCAGAGCAAAGATAGTATATTCAGAGAGAAAAGCAGGTTCGGCTATCATCCCGGCCAGCACCTGACCTCAGGTCAAAGTGTCAACGGGACGACAGGTGAGAGGGGGGGAGGGAGAGGGGAGACAGAGAGCAATGAGAAAAAACAACAACACCATGAGAATGAGTGAAACAGCGGCAAGGAGTGGAAGGGAGAAATGAGGGAGAAAAAGGAAGAAAGATAGAAGCAAAGAGCGTGAGAGTGAGAAAGCGAGAGAGAAGACAACCTGACAAAGAGAGAGGGAGAAAGACAGACAAAGAGACAGAGGGCAAGAATAGCCAGTGACACAGAGACAGAGAGACAGAAAGGACAGCTGAAAAGAACACCCAATCAACATCAGGGCTTCGTTGCATTTACTCAATTTGACATCCCAGTTAACGTGTCCTTCAATGTTAAACAGCCCATATAAAGATAAAAAGACAGACTTCTTTTAATTCAGGATGTGCTATTAATTAATCCATCGCTTGGAAAATTAGCCTAGATTTTTGTGGGACAAAGACACAGCGATGTCAAAGGAGAAAAGGCTGGAACTGACGTGAACTAGAAATGCCGTGAAGATGATGCGGAGGAGGAGGGTGCCTCTAGAGCCTGGCTATCTGAAGCCACAGTAGGGTATAAGCTGAATACTGTCAGAGAAGACTGCCTGAAACATTTAGCTTACTATTCACTGCCTCAGGCTATATTCGGTTTGAATAATTGAGACTGGCCAGTGAACATCTTTGGCTTGGGCTGACATTTGAAATGCAGAATCAATAAATTACTTAGAGGGAGCGCATTTCTTCTAATGGATCTGAAAATTGGATACGGCGAAAATAAGGATGGTTATGAGCTTTGGTTGAATATTTTCCTAGGTCTGAAGGCATGGATTTGTCAAATTGGATTTTCTGTATAAAACGCCTATACAAAACATACATACATATACATATATACATATACATATATAAATTGCTGTTGTTTGTATTGTTATTCATCGAGATTCGTCTGGATAAACCTGAACATCTCTGTTGAACTGAGTTCCACCAGCAGTTTTAAGAAGATCCTTGATTTGTTAACTGCTTCAAAATGGCCTACTTCTGCAGAGCTGGTGGCTACAATCCAAAAACAAGGCTTGTTAAAAAGTGTTTGCATGTAGACACACCGTGGTTCGCCCGTGGAATAAACTGAATTATTAGCCTAGGCTGGAAGAATAAAACGCCAAGGAAATAGGTTAGACCTTAGTGAAGACAGTCTAAAAGGTTTCACTTCTATTTAATAGAGCAATGAATTCTTAACCCTATTCACTGGGTCATTTACTGGATAAAGACCTCGTTTTCAGACCTAATAAGTGATTGAAATGATGAGGGCTCTGTACCCCTGATTTGTCTGACTCATCAGTCTACAATTGTCGCTGATTAGGCTAATGTGCTCTGTGTCTGTCATGGATGATTTGATCAGCTTGTTAAGCTTTCATTGATGGAAGGCCCGCAACTAAACAGACAAAACTTGTTGAACAGCTTGCCTTTAATGTGAGGCTACAGAGAAACCTAACGTTTTGAAACGCATTAGGACAGTTGTATCCTGATGTGGCACATCATGGTGGCATACTCCTCTGGGCCACTGCAGACCGACACTGAAGTCATTCATTCAAGAGGTGTAAGATGAACTGAAGGTAATCAAGGAATCAACACTTTACATAACTGATCTATTAGGCCTATGTATAATGAATAACCAGAAGGGCCAGTTTCCAAAACGAAACAATTTCCTAGAAAAACAATTAAACATGTTTGGACATGGCCAGCCTTAAATCAGTTTCCAAGAAAATAGCCCAAAGAGTACCTTCTAGGGCTAATGTAACATAATGGAATCCTGCCAGGAAAGCCCCACTAAGGGGGCAGACTGTACTGTAGGTCTGTTTCTCCTGGCTGTGCAGGCTGGGGTTGCTGTGGAGAGGACAGCAGTGGAGGTAGGATGACACCATGGACATTTCTGACTGGGACTCGTCAGGCCCTACCTCTCTGTCACTAGGCGAGGCCGAGACATCTTGCTGAGGGGAGGAGAAGGTATGGCTACTGCGTCGCTCTCCAGGGCCCGCCTTAAAGAAAAGGATTGATGTCAATTACGATGACAAGGATATGAACAGAACGGGGCCGTGCCTGGGAAATTCACATCAGGTTAAGGTTCAAGGTCAGTTCATGCAAGAACGTCTTTCAGCCTATCAAAACCCATACACTTTTTTTTTTTACCCTGCGCTACTCAACTGTTGTGGAAGCATATAGTTAACTTATTTCAAATGTTAATGCAATCCCACATTGCATTTTCATTTTCCACTTTCGCCTGCATTATGAGTCAATATGAAAATTAAAATGCAATCAGGTGATTTGCATATAACCCTAACACTTTACGTTTAACTTTTTTGGTCAAACAAACAGGTAAGGACTATTCAATGAAATGCATATCTGGCCATTATAGAGTATGATCAGAGTGATGACTCACAAACTGACCTAGCTTGAAGAATCCCTGGCAAGAATCCCTGGAATTTCCATTACTGTAGGTCCACATAATGCATAAATTCTGTATGGAGTCTGATTGTAAGTTAAAATATCAGCACTTAAAAAAACAGTAGCAAAAAGAAACCAAGCTAACTTTAGTAAACAATGAATAATATTTTTGGAAAACATTACCAGCATGCTAAACAGGCTCTACACACCCCAAAATATATTTCAAACACAACACACAATTTGAGAACGACAAAAATAGTTTATATTTGTTTAAGCATCCAGTACGAGTAACACGCATATAGCTGTTCAAATAAAGCCTTTAACTGTCTAGCTAGACAACTAATAGGAACTGTAGCTGCTGTACTCCCTAAGCAGCCACTCAGCCTTGAGTGACTTCCTATTGGTAGGGAAATGGTTAAAAAAAAACTTGAGAGATAGGGCTTAAGAAATATAACCATTCTTAAATAATTCCACCTTGACAGAGCCATGAATGCCCATCCATGATATGACAACTATTGTTTCTGCCAGGGTTTCAATAATGGAGTAAAAACTGATTTGGGGTTCTGATGGATTATGACAGATGAACTAAGGTCATGTGACATTTACGTTGTAGCCTATCTTTCAAGAATCCACGTGTATATATTAATGAACAAGCTAGTTGTATGTATCGTAGAAACTGCAGACGGCCCTTTTAAAGACCACCAGACTAGCTGTGACATGCAAGTTCTATAGGCAGCAACAATTTATTTGACTAATGTAATGTGCAAAAAACATTTATCCATTGTTGTCTTAGAATTGGGATTTTTAATAGGCCCTTTCTATAGGAATTGTTCTGTTATTATTTCTAACGTGACATGACAGTTGTAAAACTGCTCCCGTCCCATGGAAGCTTCTTACTAGCTTAACTAGCTGTTGTGTTGAAATTGAAACAGAAAATGGGCAGAGAGGATTTTTATTATGATTCCCCTCTATCGCCCAGGATCCTCAAATTGGAAGCAATTCTTCAGTTATGCAAATGTTATCTTAATTAATGCAAATAAATAATGTAAATACCAAGCATTTTGTGCACGTTTCTTTTTTAATCAATTATATATAAATTCCTATACTGTTGAGCGGTTGGATCAGCCGATCTTTGACTAGCAGTAACTAATTAGAGCTTATATATGAGTTGTTCAAAAGCAACGTACTGTAGGTATTTGCATTTAGAAGGAGATAGCTTGCGTCGTTAGCTATAGTACGAGACTACTTAACGAAGTTGCATAGTGAAACGTTAGCTAGCAAAATATGGATGTTGTTTCACCGAAAGTAAACACGTTAGCTATGCTGATATTACATTGACGTCAATTAACCTAAACTGGCGTGTTAACCTTAGTTCTCTAAGCATGTGAACAGTTGACTCTGACAATGACATTGACAGCTGAACTGTGAATTAGCTAGCTAACGATAGCTAACTAACTTAGCTACACAGTAACTTAGCTAGCTGGTCAACCAACCTGGGCCTGTTGCGGTGACTGTGCATTCCTTTGCGGCGATTGCTCTTCGTTGATCTTTTGCTTTAATTTCTTGAACATATTTTTAACCTGATTATGGTACTGCCAAGCAAAAGGTTTTGTTTTAAAATGCAATTGCTACATCCAATATTGTGTATTCTTCCTGGTCTCTCCACATCCCTTGCAGGTGAACAGAAACAATGCGCACTGCGCATGTGCAGCCGACGTGGAGCAAAATGAACAACCGTATATAGCTACGGGAAGCGGAGTTGAACAAATAGTGGATATGGTTTGGCAAATCGGGCAGATCGGGGTGGGTGGCCGTCGTTCATTTCAAATTATTAATTCTATTCTCAGTATTTTCTTGTTCAATTCAATCAAACGTTGTTTTAATTGAAAAAACCACTTCCTTGATCAATCAAATGTACTTTACTTTTAAAATGTAGGCTAACAAAATGGCTTTTAAATAAACTGCTGCTTGTTGCAGCGTGACTTGAACGTCACTAGGCATTGCGGTGTGTATTCTTGCTGTGAAAAGTTGTGTAGACGGTGAACAAAAGAGGGCGCTGTAACACTGTAACAATGGTTTGACATCTGGTAGGTGGATTTTCAGATATTGTCTCTGGCATTGGTACAATTTGGCTGTCAGACTGAAAATTCTCTCATCATGCATATTTGTTGTAGACCAAATTTGTTATGCCTATTTGTTGTAGACCAAAACATCAAAATATTGGACCCTATAGGCTACATTAGATCTTTTGCGCAACAGCAGACATTGCTGTTCTGACTAGCCTGAATTGAAGTGATGCTATTCATTAATATTCCCTGTAGTAGGTTAGACATATACTATATCTAGCCCATCATTCCTCTAGCCTATAAAGATACAAACTTATGGGGGTTGGGTTAGGACTGCTAGTCAACTCTTGCTCCCTCTGTACATTTTCCCTACATTGTAGAAGTTGGTTGAATTATACACATAATTGTAATACACCCAGGAAATTGATCCTCAGTCTGGAAAATCTTGTTCCTGACCTATATCCGATAATGGGTTGTATTAAGTATATTTATTGCCTGGTGATATTTCAGATTTCCTCTAACCAATGCCAAGAAAGGAGCCCTGGCCCAAATCATATTTTACTGCTAAGACCACAAAACAAACACAAAAATGTACAGGTAGGCCTATTTACCCGCAACCTAATGAATATCTAGAACTTATAGTAGCCTACACAGTAGCTATGGTAAAGGTGAGTAGGTTAGGACAAAGTGAAACCTTTTCAATAAAAAAATGGCCAAATTAAGTGTTTCATGAGAAATAACCTTTTGCCAATAAGCGCCACCATTTTAACGGACTAGTCCTGTGTAAACCAATAAAGGAGATTAAATCGATTGAACTCTATTTTTAATTTCTTGACATGCCATGTAAAGATGTTCTCAGCTGTTCGTGGTGAGTGTCCAAATAGATTCCAATATCTGTTACTGTAGGAGAGCATCCTAACGGGTTCCTCAGACAAATATATGCATTAGATCAATGCATGAGACCATCAAAAGGAGTCTCCTCAAGCATCCAAAATCCCTCCCGCAGACTATCTCTATATGATGGATCTGAACAATAGCTGAAAATGTAGCCAGGTCCTCCTACAATACAGTATGTGTACAGGATGCACCGCGCACAAGTATTCTACCCGTATACATTAATATTTGGTATAGCCATCTTTTGCTGCAATAACATCTTTAGATCTTTTGGGGTAGGCATGTGCAATGTGGTCTCAGGGAATAACTAAAGATATTATACGTAAATCTGTGACACCTGATTTCGTATGATATGTTATTTTACAAAAATGTATGATATGTTACATATTAATTTTAAGGTTACAGTTAACGTTATCACAGCACTGGGGTTAAGGTTTGGGCTAAGGTTATAAAACGAAAAAGTTTAGGTTAATGTTAGGTTCTACAGTACTGGGGTTAAATTAAGGTTAGGATTAAGGTTATAAAAAGAAACGGTTAAGTTAACATTAGGTATCACAGTACTTGGGTTAAGGTTTGGGTTATGGCTAGAAAAAAATCACCTCTGCTTTAATTCGAACTTACAACTATCAGAGTAAAGGTCTGGGATGTTACCACCCATCCACCATCCTGACCGCAATGGTATTCCAAAACTCTGTATTTAACTCTTACTGCTCTCACCACTGCCTCTAACAGCCAGACTTTACTCTAACGTTACTTGACGTAAGGTAATATAGCTTACGAATTCAGGTATCAAAGATTTACGAAAAATAGTTTACGTACGCTCCCTGAGACCAGTTTGGTATGTAACAACTTTGCATTTGAGTGATTTTTCCCCATTCTTGGAAGATTTACTCCAGGTAGTTCAGGTTGGTTTAAATGTGCCACAGATTTTTAATGGGATTGAAATCAGGACTTTGACCTTTTTGTTAATGAGCCACTCATGTTGTTTTGACCTTGTTCTTGGGATAGTTGGGCTGCTGAACAATGAATTTGCTCCCAAGAGGATTTTTTTTAGAAGACTGAAGCAGGTTATGTTGACATATTTCTCTGTATTTTGCTCCATCCATTCTTCCTCCAACTTTAACAGCCCAGCACCAGAGAAGCATACCAACAACGTGATGCTGCCACCACCTATATGTCACTGTAGAGATGATTTGTCCTGAGCCTTGGGCAGTGACAGGTTTGGTCTCATCTGACCTGCGTCCACAGTCATACTTTCTGGCAAATTCCAGATATGCTTTCAGATGGTACCTTTTGAGTAACAGCTTCTTTCTTGCCACCCTCCCATACAGGCCTGTTTTTTTTTTACAGGGCTCTTGATATTTTTAACTGGTGCAGCATTGCTCCACTCCCAACAACTGAACTCTGTAGTTCTTTCAAAGAGATTGTTGGCCTCTATGGCTTCTCTCACAAGTCTCCTTGTTTGTGTGCTGAGTTTTGAATAACAGCCTTTTCTTGGCAGTGCCTGGGTGGTGTGATGCAGCTTCTACTTCCTGACTGTAGATCCAGCTGTGCTCACTGAGATATCCAACACTTGGATTTTATTTTGTACCCTTTCCCTAACCCATGCATTTGTATTACTTTCTATCTCTAACTGTAAAATGCTCTTTGGTCTTCATCCTCCTTCTCACAGCTGGACCAATGAAGCTTTAACAGTAGTTTTTATCCAGAAAATTTGACACCATCTTTAGTGGTTCACACATTGAGCCCAGTTGTCCTTATTAGGGCAAGTTATTTTATCTGGGAAATTCCACCATACAGGGGTTGATTACTCACAAGCAACATATTTGTAAGTGACATATTTACATTATTATATTATTATCTAACAGAAATTTCATACCATGATACCAATGTCACCTTACAATAATCAATTTTCAGTGTTTTAAAATAAAAGTTAAATCAGAACAAAATTTCAATGTGCCATTGACCATTGAAATTTGATTCAGTATTATGACAGATTTGGTCAGGTGTTTGAATTATATAAGGTTAATATAAAAGAAAAGCAAAATCTGATAAAATAAAAGATAATTAATTTGATATTAGTAGTAAATGTAGGGTATATTGTGTCACTTTGGTGATTTATGACCCTGGGGGGCGGGGCTTCCAGATTGATTTGACAGGTGGGCGGGACATCCGGTTTGCTGGGTGGGACTTCCTGTATGACATGTATTAGGGCGGGACTTCTGGAATGACGTATGCATGTCCGGTGACTTTGTAATTTATGATTGCATTGTTGTGTCCATATTTGATGTTTTACAATGACTGATAAGCACCCCGTACGAGTGTTATAACAGGTGCTATATGTTTGATGTTTAACAATGGGGGTCTTAGGGTTCCGGAATGTTAAATTCCCAGGCAATAAGTAAGTGTTATGTCAGCGACAAGATGTTTGGTGTTTAACAAAATGGTGCCAGGGTTCAGCAATTCTATAAACCCCTGGCATTTTATGTTCCAATAAGTGCTACAACAGATGTCCTACAACCGGTGGGTGTTAACCTTTCATGTTTTATGGGCTGATTGGCGTGGTCTGTGTATTTAAACCACGCAGACCCCGGTGATGGTCATTCAGTCCTGCCTGAGTAAACTTACCTACACAATTCAAACCATGGTGGATTGTGCAGCGATCAGCGTTTTGGTTGAAACACCATTGAAAGCTAACAGCTTAATCGCAGCTCAGCAAGTCGGCAAGAGATTACAAATGGACAGCAGAGACGCAATCAACATGCCAGCCCCGAAGAAACCGATGCAGAGTTTAACCCGAATCCATCAACAACACCAGGATATGTTGGCACGGGAATGGAAGTTGGACGACGGTCGGATCGGTGGATATATTTTCAACCCACGGATACCGGAGGTTGCATTTTATGAATTACCCGAAGGCCAAGAGTTTAAGGCTGGTGTGACTGATCAAATGGTTTTTAATGCCAGTTTATGGAACACTTTTCGAAAAGTGATTTATTTGTAGCCAAAACAGGGCACACAAAATACGGTAGATGTACTGTTTAAAGTTGTCGAGGAACTGAAGCAGTATGACTCTGTTAGATTGGAACTATTTCTGGAAAATGTCAGCAGGTTAGATTGTGACTGCGACTGCGGACTATTCGACTAACGTAAGACCCTGAAGCCCCGCCTTAAGCTAACACAGTCCTCAACACAGCATAAAAACAGACAGACCGCCAGTGACTATCAAGCAGTCGGAAGAATTTACAAAACATGTCTCAAGATTACAACCAACCGGATATTGAAGAACCCAAGGCTGAGGACTGGCTGTGTGACGCCTGGGATGACAACGCTGAAGCGTTCTATGGAATCCTGGACCCCGACAGCTCGATTCCACCGGCATACCCAACAAGAAACTACCATTGGCTTGACAGGTTTGGTGATCAGCTAGGACCTCTTAATCTGTCATACCTTTCAAATGCTAACAAGAGTTATCACAAAATGGACAAACGCTTTGCACCAAAAGTTTTAAAGATCATCAAAGCAACATTGGGTATCATTCTGGAAAGCGTTGTTGCGGCTATTCTCCACAAAGCATGCATCGGATGTGAAGTGGACCAACCGAGCCAGAGAAGACATTCTTGTCTCGATCCGCCTGATTATTTTTTTGAGACCCATTATGATGGCATCGTGGAGACAGTTTTAACACTGTGACTAAAATGTGTTGGTCAAGGCTTTGAACGCATCGGGGTTTCATGCACCGCTGACCGATGTTCACGTGACCGCTGAGAACTTTCTGCATGAGTTCAAGTTGGAGCCGAACATCACACAGAGACTGAGGGAGAACAGAGATGAATACTTGCATAAATTTAATGAGGAAGCTGTATGCGACGCAGTAGCGTCTTGGTGCAACGAAAGCAAAGAGTCTGCTGTCTAAGGATGGGTAACTTCAGTTGTCGTGTTTACATGTATCTAAACAAATCCTATGTGGGTTTAGTGATTAAACAGTTGATGCACAAAGCTATCAAGAGCGGTACTGATGTTTGTAGACCTTTTAATAAACGAGACCATGTCAGTATAAAACGTTTTAATAATCTGAACAAGCATATGGAAATGGTCAGGAACACATCTGATGACTGGCTGCAATTGTTGTCAAACAGTGTTGAATCAAAGGCTCTGAACAACTTCATATATAAACTTCTAACATTTTCAAATGCTGATAACAAAGACTTTAAAATTGGGCACCTGTTATGTTTGTTTACGTATGTAACAGATGTTTGTGTGGTAAAATTGCTGAGTAATGATGCTGTGGATGTAGAATGTATTTCTAAATTGTTTACAGATTTTCTAATCAGCAGAAATCTGAATGTTTGTGTAACTTTTCGGAATTTCTTGGATGACGTGTAATTTCGAAAACTCAAATAAAACGATGTTAAACATGTACTACTTCTCATTATTGCCCGAATGCTCTACGATGTCTGAACAGGTTATGAAAAGTATTTACTACGACTCGGCAAACCCTGGTGCTTATGTGGGTAGAGAGGGATTGAAAAGAGCGTACTTGGAGAAAATCAGGGAGATCCTCAAAAATGGCGAGGCAAATGACTGGCTACTCGCCCAGGATACATACACACTACACAGGCCTGTAGCTATACATTTTCAAAGAAACAGAGTTATTGTTCATGATATAAATTCACAATTTCAGCTGGATTTGGTTGACATGAGTGCTTATAGTGTGGAAAACGATAACATGAAATTTATGTTAACATGCATAGATGTATTAAGCAAATACGCATGGATTCGTGTGCTGAGAAATAAAAGCGCTATCGAGGTAAATCGAACATTTGAAGATATATTAAAAGAAGGAAGAACACCACAAAAAGTCCAAACGGACAAGGGGAAGGAGTTTTTTAATTCACATTTTGAAATGTTAATGAAGAAGTACAACATAAAACATTTTGCTACAGGAAATGATCTCAAAGCGAGTATCGTTGAGAGATTTAATAAAACAATTAAATCACGAATGTGGAGGTTTCTCACAGCTGCCAACACTCATAGCTATGTTGAGGGTATTCAAGATTTAGTTCATGGTTACAAAACCATAGCTACCAATCGGTCTATTAAGATGAAGCCTGCTGATGTTTGTGAAGAAAATGTTAGAGTAGTTCTCAAGAACCTGTATGGTACAACAATAATGAGAAATGGTAATCAAAGTTACAAGTTCCGGGTTAGGGATACTGTGAGACTCTCAAAGTTGAGAGGAGCGTTTACAAAAGGCTATGAAATAGTGTACACAGATGAATATTTTACAATAACAGAATGCATTCTGTGGGTACCTCCTGTATATAGAATAAAAGATTACGATGGTGATGTGATAGTTGGGAGCTTTTATGAACAGGAATTACTGAAAATAATCGTGGCTAAGGATAAAACTTTTAAAATGGAAGCAGTTCTGGATGAGAAAGTACAGAAAGGGAAGAAAATGAGTCTTGTGAAATGGCTTGGTTGGCCTGAGAAATTCAACAGCTGGATACCATCGGAACAAGTCCTTGACCTAGAAACTGGATAAAACGCCAGGATTTTCAGGATCACGTCATTTACATTGACTGCGATCAGCATGGGTGACGATGGTTTCTACATAACGCTGCCCAGTAACTCATCGAGACATGTCTATCCAAACAATTTGAGTTTGAGCTATACCACAAAATTTGTTAAAGGTATAGATTTGAAAGGTGATTGGGAAGTATCTTTGATAAAATTCCAATACCCGCATACATGGAAGACTTTTACATGGGGTGAAAACGCATTTGAACTACATGACACAAAACACGTCAAAACTTGGAAATATGAACTCAACACCGGTTATTACAACGGCATAGGAAAACTAGTGGCAGAGATCAACATTTATATAAAACCACATGTTGTATGGGCGGGGTATGATGAATTTAAAAATAGAATGTTTCTAAAAGGCGAGCCCCATTTTAGTTTGAAATTTAGTGCAAAACTGGAACAGATATTAGGCTTAAAACCAGGCGATCGGTGGTACGCCCCATGGTACGGGTCGTCCCCCACAGATATTCTGGCAGGGTTTAACACCCTATACATCTACACAGATATAATTGATTATCAACGAGTTGGTGACAGTCATGTCCCGCTGTTGAGAACTGTACATATTGCAGGGAAAAAGAATGAAGTTGTCACAGTGACGTACGACAAGCCACACTACGTACCTCTTAGTAAGAGTCAGTTTGATGAGATCTGTATTGAAGTAAAATTTGATCAGAATAAGCTGGTTTCATTCGTAGTGGGTAAGGTGATTGCAAAATTACACTTCAGACCCGTCAAACAATCTTTTAGACTATAAGATGCAGCCTCAGAAACTCTACGATGATCCTTAAAGGTATGTTGAATACTACACAACACAGACCGGTAACTGTTTACCGGGGTATCATGGTAGCGCTGCAATGTATGGGGCTGGTCTAGGGGGCCTTTTCCGAGGGCTTTTCCGGATGGCAATACCTTTGTTGAAGCATGGGTTCTCAATAGCAAAACCACATCTGAAAAACGCAGCAAGGAATATAGTTGGCGATGTTGTCAGCAGTGTTATGTCACGACAAACAAAACAGCAGGACGGATCAGGATTGATGGTTATGACTCAAGGTTTTAGAAAGAGACCACCTGGTAGGAGGAGCCTACCAAAGAGTAAAAAACGCAAGAATGAGGCGAATGTATGAAAACAGAGTTGGATTTATTCACAGTTCCTTTCACACAGACACCTATTGAGAAAAATACATATATTGAAATACCAACCCTATCAGCAATATCAGACGCAGCCCCTCTGGAGTTATTTATTGCAGGAAATGGCGAAGACTACGTTGACCTAAACAATACTTTGTTGTACCTATGTGTAAAAGTCACTAAACCGGACGGAACTAATATTGATGCCAGAGCACGTGTTGGGGTTATCAACTACCCCATAGCCACCCTATTTTCACAAGTGGATGTCTCCTTGGGTGATCGTTTAATTAGCCAGAGTAGCAACACATATCCCTACAGAGCCGTTATAGAGAGCATTCTGAATTATGGATGTGATACATTAAAGACAGTTTTCAGCTGGTTTGTTTTACAAGGACGCCGCAGATCACATGGATGTTACGGACCCTGCAGGCGAGAACGATGGGCTCATGAAAAGGGCTTCCTATTCAACGGATAGTACAACATTTGAAATGATCGGCCCTGTTCATAGCAATATCTTCTTTCAAGAGAAACTCATGTTAAACGGCGTTGACATAAAGGTTAGGATGGTCCGCGGTAAAGACAAGTTCTGTCTTATGGGGGCAGGGGATGTGCGTTATTGTTTGCATATATTATCTGCGTCACTATTTGTCAAGAAATTGTCTGTTTCACCAGCCGTAAAACTTGGACATGCTCAAGCGCTACTCTCAACCACTGCCAAGTACCCAATTGAAAGAGTGTTTATGAAGACATTTAGTTTATCGGCGGGGGGGTCGCGTTTGCAACCAGGAAAACCTATTTTTAGGACCTCTGCCAAAATGTATTGTCGTTGGATTGGTGGACAATGACAGTTTTACAGGAAGTTACACAAAAAATCCATTTAATTTCAAACATTATAATTTGGAGTTTATGGCTATGTATGTAGACGGTCAGCAATTTCCTAGCAAACCATTCCAACCAAATACACAACAGGGTCAGCAGTGCGTGAATTTTACCAATTGGCCTTAGCTTCAGGAAAACACCTAAAGGACCAAGCCTTGGCTATTGACAAGTCTGACTCCTTACACGGCTATGCCCTTTATGCATTCAACTGCGCGCCAGATGAGGAATGTGGTCAGCACCTATCCTTGATCAAGTCAGGGAATGTACGACTTGAGATGAGGTTCAGACAACCACTACCCCACACAATTAATTTGGTTGTTTATTCAATTTTTTACTCCATTATCGAAGTGTCAAACCGGCGACAAGTCATGGTTGACTACTATTAGGAAAACGGTGTGGAAATGAATACCGCAGAGTTGACTGGTGTGGTGAACCAATTTTCATTTAGGACTCATTTCTATGGTGTGCTGGCATGTGACCAACTACCTAGTGGACCAGTCCGGGATGTTGCATCAATGATGATTGTTAATACACACCCGAGCAATCACCCCGGGGAGCACTGGCTAGCTATTTACATAACAGACGATAGCATTGGAAGGTTTTATGACAGTTTTGGAAACCCCCCAGATTTTACGTATTTTCCCAAGTCAATCAGTGCCTTTCTGCAAACCTGTGAGAATGTGTTCAAAACAAGTCCAGGACATGATCTAATGACAAGAGGTCTGAGTTATAAAGATGCTGTCTTTTTATATTTATGATTTACGAGAAAATGATGCGCTAGTCTCAAAGTTTGTAGCTAAGATGTACCAGAGTAAGCGTGATAAGCCAATGTTTAATTGCATACAACATGCTCAATCTTGTGAATCGTTTAATTTGTGTCATGGTTGTTGAAGAAATAGAAAAAGAAAATCACGGGTATGTCAGCTTTATTATTCAAAAATAAAACCATTCGTAAAACCACATCAATGTTTATACAGTATTTTTCATACAACAATTATTCAGGTAAAACATACACTTTGACAATGAATCACAAATGCTGAAAAAGCATAAAATAAAAACACATTAAAATGGAAGCCATTTTGTGGGCTCCGTGGTAGGGGGTACAAAGAAAGCTTTGGTTGGTTGATAACCAGTAGCTGGGGAAGTGGTTAAATCATCCATTGTGTCGTCAGACCTTTGTTTATACAAATTGATTTTACGCCTTACAAGCTCATTTGGAATAGTTGTAAAAGGCATGTTGAGACATGCCATGGCCTCTAAAAACACCCCCCACCCCAATGGCCTTCTAGTGTCAGCAATTTTATTGGTTGCTGTCACACTTTTAACCAGATCCAACAGGTGCGAACCCTTGATTATCTCTCCTTTGAAAATGAATTCACCATTTGAAGTCCATGAAGTAAAATCTTTAGACCTGTGCATTCTATTAAGAATATATTCAACATTTTTCCTACGCCTCGCATGCACATTATCCAAAATTTCATCAACAAGGTTAACATTTCGATCAACACTTTGCTTAGTCTCAGTCATGTTTACTACATCAGGCCCAGTCTCAGACCCGGGTAGACTTAAAGTCAGTGTATGTGTCAAGCTCCCCCTGTCTCACAACAGTCAAAAATCTTTGTAAAATGGCAGAGAATCTTTTACCTTTCTCATGTAAATCCATATCAGGCTTCAACAGTATATTGCGAATTGATGAGTCCAAAACATTTTCAACAGATTGTCTTCCATCGGTGCTAGTCGTTTTGGATTCTCTTTTTTTCTAACTGATGTTGTGGCACCAGAAACATTTTCTGAGCATGATCCATGTTGTTTAACCGTGCCTCGATGCAGTTAGACTGGTTAGGAACGGTACTGCAAAGCTTATTAACGGTAGTAGAAAACCTCCAGATTGGTTGATTGGTTTTTCTTTTCTTTGCGACTGAAGTGTTCTTTCTTGACATGTATTTAATTTTGGCTTTTTGTCTCTTTACTTTTAGGAGCTGCGATTCTGTTAATGGTATATTTCCGCGCCTTAGATTAAGCGCTATTTCACAGAGTGATAGAATGAGGTCGGTGGAAGCTGATTCTAAAATAACTTTTCGTTGACTTGAATAGCATCATCAAAAGTGGTAAATTTTTACGAATGCGTTTAGACATGATCAAACTTTCTTAGGAACATACACGACAGGCAAATCCCCTGAAAACAACCCCGTTCTCAGACTGTAGTTTTCTGGTGTTGTAGCTTTAAAGTCAATAAGTAAATAACCAAAAGGCGGATGTGTTGCGTCTTTAAAACTCTCCATGAAGAATCGAGAAAGACCGGGGTATATCTGTCTGCCTAAAATACCAATCTGCTGATTGTCACGGGGGTTTTTAAACAAGATGAGATTTATGTTCAAGTTAATAGTTCTACTAGATTTCCCTTTAACAAACATGTTTTGGACAAGGTAAATTGCACTCAGGTTACGGTGGTGTGAATATTGTGTGAAAACTCTTTCCATCTCCAAACTCTCTGATGCACTTTTAATTAAATCGTCAATAATTAAAAGGTTGTTTTTCTGAATTGGTAGCAGATAGTCATCACACAGCGATGTTGGCAGACCTTCTATAAAAGTAATCTCCCTCACCTTCAACATTTCGTCATACAGCGGTTGCCAACATGAATAAACCCAGACGATATTCTGAATTTCTTTGGAGAAAACAACGTCAGCATTATCCAACAACATCTTCACAAAAGAGTTACTGGGGCCACTAATGACACAGCTGAATGGGTGTTGAAGTCGCGGGTCAAAACCGCTATCCATCCTAGAATGTGATTTAGTACCCGTAAGGCCTTGTGCTGTAATCAGGGAGCAGTACACTCTCTGAAGAGTTTTCAGTACACTCTCTGAAAACTCTCAGAGTTGTACACAACTCTGAAACGCTTAGACACTACTTGGTTTTTCAATGTGAATGTTCTTTTATTTCTCGCAATTGTGTCTGCATTAGCAAGGACGTGATCATCATCACCACCCTTGCCTCGTACAAAGTTATCAACCAGTCGTGTTAGCGTCTCCAAATTAACAATGGTTGTGTTGTAGCTGTTGAATGTAATGCCTTTTGCTTTGAGACAGGTCAGACCTTTAAGGGTTTTGTAACCGTATGTCTTTGGCCCACCACTAACAAATTGAGCGATGCTGTCACCATCTGGTAACTCATCCGTCAAGTCACCCAAGAATGGCCCCAGTGGGGGCACCCAATCCCCATGGCGTGTGACAAAGATCACTGAATCAGTGTCTGAGTAGAGTACACGTCTATCAAACTTCTCCAAGAGTGAATACAACTCGAGTCTAGCATAAGCGGTTGTGAACGCGGCAATAAAAATGTTGCCATTACGTGGTTTGATTGTTGTCTGTTTTGTGTAACGCCACTGTACCATCGCAACTGTGTCTGAGATGAAAGAGAAATAACCAACTTCTATTTCACTGGAAAAAAGGTAGTGGCTAAACTCCTCTGGATCTGTAATTAGCATTGTGTTCATAAGGTTAGACCGCTCACCCATCTTAGCCCAAAGACTATTCATTGCCAATTTAGCCAAAGATCGCCTAGCATTGTTTACAACAATGTTTTCCTTGTCAAGCTGCACACCCTCCTTTTCATGATATTCACGGATATACTGGTCTTTAGCATCATCGTCAACCACAGATGGTGGGAAGCCGCTAGCTTCCTGCTTGTGCTTCAGGAATGTTCTCATGTAATCTGCAAAAAGATTATCTGATGTCCTGGTGAAATCCCAGACTTCTAATATTTTCACAATGCGATAACCTTTCTCAACAGCCTTAACCAGCTCAATAGAAACCCAAGTACCAGTTAAAGATCTTTCTGAATCAGTATGTGAACAATCAGTTACCTGGTTTTCAGACTCTGCACATAATCTACACAAGGGAAAGAACAGCTTACCGCCGACCCTGTGCGGAAAAACGGGGTGATAAAGTCCTTTCG
>JACXGI010014597.1:0-18787 GCA_016801175.1 Esox masquinongy | reverse complement strand
GACCTAAACCCTATTGAGCATCTGTGGAGGAGCGCAAGGTCTCTAACATCCACCAGCTCCGTGATGTCGTCATGGAGGAGTGGAAGAGGACTCCAGTGGCAACCTGTGAAGCTCTGGTGAACTCCATGCCCAAGAGGGTTAAGGCAGTGCTGGAAAATAATGGTGGCCACACAAAATATTGACACTTTGGGCTCAATTTGGATGTTTTCACTTAGGGGTGTACTCACTTTTGTTGCCAGCGGTTTAGACATTAATGGCTGTGTGTTGAGTTATTTTGTGGGGACAGCAAATTTACACTGTTATACAAGCTGTATACTCACTACTTTTCATTGTAGCAAAGTGTCATTTCTTCAGTGTTGTCACATGAAAAGATATAATCAAATATTTGCAAAAATGTGAGGGGTGTACTCACTTTTGTGAGATACTGTATATTTGCGAATATTGAGACACATCTAACTCCATAGCTTTCTAGCTAGTGTGGGGCAATAGCATTAAGATAACATACAATTCTGCTAGAGGCTAAGTAGAACTAAGAAACATTGTACCTGCATTAGAGTAGGGGGTGACAGGATGCTAATCCCACTAGAATAGCTGGGGGCAAGAACAGAACGCTTGGTATTTTGTAGTAAACGGGCAGAATGCCAAATAAGGGAGAAGACGCTAGAGCTAGAACTGCCGAAGACGGCAGCTGCCATGAGAGATGTGTTAAACAACGTATATCTTACCCATATATGGTATGAACCGCTCCTTTACCCAGAAAAGCAGAAAAAACGGGAAAATCTAGGGTAGGGGGCTCATGCTATAAGAACTGTGTGTGCTGTGATTGTGTCAGACTCTGTTGGACTGAGTGCCACACTGTCTCCAGATATATCTGTATGGGGGAATAAAGAGAATTGCCGGCACTGCGATTTTGTCTACTCTTAATCTCTTCTCATTAACCAACCCGGGGAAGTACTTTAGGTCGGTACTTCAACACTAGCGAATACTTACCTTGGTTTACTGTGATGTATAAACTTACTCTTCCCGAAAGAATGCGTGGATTGATACAGTTGTGGGCAAAACTGACCGGTAAACACAGGAAGAACCCATTTATTTGAAATGAGAATTACATTGTGAAAATAAAAACTCTATTTTGAGGAATACATCATCGTCATGTTCTTTGAGGTAAACAACACCACTTGTCTTAGTTTGGAGTGTTTTAGAGTGATTTTCCACTTGCAATGCAGCTTTGCGATAGTGGTATGTACCGTTTCCATTTCCATTCCATAACGTAAGTAAGCTAATGTATTCAACTAAATGTTTTATAAGTGTGATAGCTGCTTAAAATCTGTAGCCCGGGTAATTTCATAATTAATGTTTTCTTGAAGGTTTTGGGTTAAATATCTTAACTTGCACGTTCAGCATGTGAAACCGTTTTGTCATGCTCTAAATTGAACAGTAATTTTGGTTAGCACATTTTTATGCCACGTGTAATGTGTCGTTACATGTGAGTAGAATAGAGTGCCACCATTTCATGGAAGCTATACTATAACCTAACGATGACTGTATTTAATTAATTCGGTCACATAGTGTCACCTCAGGCCCTTCACATTCTGGGGAATAACGTCTCGTGTCTCGTCTCTACTTCTGGTTGAGAGTATCTGCTGGCGTCGCTTTGGATTGCCGCTTCTCACTGGAACTGTCTAATTCTGTTCAACTGTTTCTTCCCGTCTTCTCTAAAACGTTCACTCGTTTTACTGTATTCTGTTTTGTATTGCCTGCTGCCGGTGCACCTGTCATCTGCTAATCTTCAGTTTCTCGACTGCGTTGCTGTGATTACCTCCAACTGGATAACTCACCTGATTGCGGCACTACTCATTCTGATCCTGTCTACCCTCTCTGCCCTGTCCTTAAATATACTACTGTTGGATTTCCATATCTCCTTCTTTGGAATACCACTATTGGACTGCCTGTGTGAACTCTCCATCTTGTTTTAAAGTCTATTGTCAACTACTCCGCTACCGCACATGGCTATCTAGCTCCACGACATCTCCACTTGTTCAATTCCCTCTGGCGCTTACGCTGGCAAGCAGGTCTCCACTCGTTTGCCATCACCTGGATCATCAGCCGTCAATTACACTAAGTCTCCACTTTCTCTTTGGTTTTCTCTGTTGGTCAGGGTTTTTGTTCATAACGTGGTTTGACAGTGGCTGCTATTGCTAAATGATAGGTGGCTGCGTTGTGGGCTGATTGAATGTCCGGTTGGCAGAGCAGGTTCCTCTGTGACTTTAATTAAACTACTATTGATTTATTCTCGCTGCCATGTATCTGCCGGTTGACTCCCGTCTACTCCTTTTGGCAATCCTCTGCCCAGCACTACTGTGGTTTCCACCAGCCGTTTTCTTTCAAACAAAGTATTACTCCCCCGACGATCTACAATCCATGAACAAAAATGATTGCATTTCTTCAGATGTAATTGCTCATGCCGGTTCGTCTGGCATCCTACATAGACGCTCCTACTTGCATCGAGGCTCACGCCGCAAACTGTGTGTTAACTAGTCCTTCAGGCAAAATTATCTCCCTCTGGTCTCACTCACGTCATCTGCCGTATAAATCCGGTGGAACTGTAAACCATAATTGCCTACGTTCCCTTCAACCTACCACAGTCTACAACTCTGCTTCTACATTTTGCATTACTAACCTTGTTCTCCTAAACACCCACTCCATGAATAATAAAGCCCCTCTGCTCCATGAATTAATACTGGACAACAAGCTGGACTTTCTTTTCCTAACTGAAATGTGGCAAACACCCAGAGATTTTTTCATATTTAATCAAGCCGCTCCCAATTGTTTTAGCTATCTGTCCCACCTCCGCCTAACAGGTCATGATGGCGGCCTTGCTGTACTGTACAAATCCCATTTTAAAATGACTGAGTTGTCTCTTCCATCCTTCACGTCATTTGAATTAGGGCTGTCACGATATCAGATTTTCACTACACGATTATCGTGGACTAAATAATTCACGTTAATGATATTATGGCAGTGTCTATAGAAAATTTGAAGAATAAAAATGTTGACAAATTCATCTTCAACTTTGTTTAATGTGTATTTCTTCCTCTTGGCAAATTAATTACACTCAAAATAAATGTATGGAGGTGGAGAGAGTCTGTAACCATAACTGTACAAATAAAAAAATAGAAGCATACAAAAAGAAAAATTACACTTAATGGAAAGTGAAAAGGCAACCAGATGAACTGATAAAAAGATCCACAAGGCCTAACACCGAGAGGAGTTTTTGGAAAAATACAAAACATTTTCGCCTAGTGGATAGGCTACGAAAAGGCGTTAATTCAAACACTAGTGTATAGTTCCAGTGTATAGCTCCAGACTCGTAGTTTAAGCAAATGCATTGTTTGTCCATGAATAAGCTATGGAAAAACCGAGAGGAGTTCTTGGAAAAACACAACGTGCTTTTAACCATGTGAATAGGCAAAAACAGCGCGTCTTTGCGGATCTCTCCCGGGGGTTCTAGTGGGGCTAATGAGTTGATTTCAACACCAGTGCATAGATCCCGTCTCCTTGTTTAAGCACATACATTGTTGTCTATAGGTGACATAAATAAGGTTTTGAAAAACCGAGAGGAGTTTTTGGAAAAATACAAGTTCAGTTTCGCCTAGAGAATACGGTATTATCATATGTGTATTATTAACATGATATCAATATTTCATTTTTTAAATATCACTGTTATCATCAATACCGGTATATTGTGACACCCCTAATTTGAATATATTACCTGTAAATCAACAAACTCCCTGACGATAAATCATCCTTATTTATCGTCCTCCAAAAGCTAATGACTCATTCCTCTCCGACTTAGCTGAATTACTCACCATTGCTGTATCACTCTCCCCTCACCTTCTCCTGCTTGGCCACATGAATATTCACTTTGACTCACTTAACTCCAAACTTACCTCTGATTTCATCGCTGTCCTGGACTATTTCAACTGTATCCAACATGTTAACTTTCCAACCCATATCAAAGGTCACATACTTGATCTCGTCTGCTCCGTCGGCCTTACCATTACCCATATAACTCCATCTTCATTTCCGTTGTCTGACCACAAGATAATAAATTTCTCATTTTCTTCCAACGTACCACACAACACTGACAAGCGCATAATCTCCTTCCATGACATCAAAGCTGTTGACCCTCTCCAACTATCAGACGCCACCTGCTCTGCTCTTCCGATTGATTCCACCCTCAAATCACCTGAAGAACAAGCTAACCATCTCAACACTGCTATGTCTGTCTCCCTCAACTCTCTGGCACCACTAAAAACTAGACATGTTTCTTTCACCTCCTCATCCCCCTGGTTTACATCTGAGCTCCGGAACATAAAGAAAATTGGTCGTCGCCTTGAACACCGGGTGAGAAAATCGGGGCTCACTGTTCACACTGAAGCCTACAAACACCACCTTTCAGCTTACAGAGATGCCCTCAGTGCTGTTAGGTCCTCCTACATCTCAAACAAAATCAACACCTCCTGTATGAACACCCTGACCCTCTTCTCTAATGTCAGCAAACTACTTCAGCCCTGCAATGACTCACTCTCTAGCCCCTCCACTGAACTTGCCAACTCTTTTTTGCAGTTTTTTAAAGATCAAATAACAACAAACTCCTCACTATCTAATAAATCTACCACAGCCCCGCCAACTGTTAACCTCCATATTTGTCCACCTGCTGCCCAGGACTCTCACCTCTCCTCATTCAGTCCGGTTGATTCCCCTTACATCACAAAACTCATGATGACATCCAAAAATACTACCTGCTCTCTCGATCCTCTTCCCACAGTCCTGCTTACAGCCTCCTTATCTGCTCTTTGTCCACACATCACAAGCATAGTCAACCTCTCTCTCTCCAACGGTATTGTCCCCTGCTGCTACAAAGCTGCTGTTATCACCCCATCCTAAAGAAACCTGGACTAGACAACACCATCCTTAACAATTTCCGCCCCATCTCCAACCTCCCCTTCCTGGCAAAAACTCTTGAAAGAATTGTTGCTTCACAGCTCCAAGCCTACCTCCTCAAAAATAATCTATATGAGCCTCTTCAGTCTGGTTTCCGGCCAATCCATAGCACAGAAACTGCACTCCTCAAAGTTGTCAGTGACCTTCTCCTCTCTGCTGATGCCAGTTCCCTCAACATCCTGATTCTCCTCGACCTGAGTGCTGCCTTTGACACCGTTAACCACCAGATTCTGCTCACCAGGCTCGAGGGGCTGGGTGTTGAGGGAACTGCACTCTCCTGGCTGAACTCCTATCTCACTAACTGAACCCATTTCATCTCACTCAAAGGCCTAAACTCCGACTCAGCCACAGTCACTCAAGGTGTCCCCCAGGGCTCAGTACTTGGTCCCCTACTCTTCATCATCTACATCCTTCCCCTTGGTCAAATCCTCTGTCACGTCAACCTTAATTTCCATTGCATAGCTGATGATAAACAAATATATCAAGCCACCAAGTCTCTCACCAACCCACCTCTGACCCATATTGAATCCTGCCTGACTGCAAGAAAAGCATGGATGAAGGCCAACTTCCTCAAACTAAACAGTGACAAAACAGAACTCATACTCATTGGAACCAAATCCACCCTCACCAAAACTGAAACCAAAACACTTTCAATCTCAGCATTGATGACACTGTTGTTTCCCCATCCCCCCATGCACGTAACCTTGGCGTCATTCTGGACTCTACGCTCTCCTTTGATCAGCACGTCAAACAGACTGTAAAATCCTCATTCTTTCATCTTTGCAACATCGCCAAACTCAGACCTTCCCTCTCCCGTCCTGCTGCTGAAACCCTAATACATGCGTTTATAACCTCCCGTCTTGACTACTGCAACTCCCTACTCACTGGCATCAAATATACATCCCCCCATAAACTCTAAATGGTTCAAAACTCTGCGGCCAGACTACTCACCTACACCAAGTCCCGGCAGCACATCACCCCTATCCTCTGTGAGTTACACTGGCTTCCTATCTCCCAATGCATCAACGACAAGATCCTCCTATTGACATATAAAGCCCTAAACAATATCGCCCTTGCCTACCTCCGACTTTCTTCTTCCATATCAACCAACACACACACTCCGTTCCAGTACTGCAGGCCACCTCATAATCCCCAAGTCAAAGCTCAAAGGCTTTGGTGACAGGGCATTCTCAAGGGTTGCTCCTAGGCTCTGGAACGCTCTCCCCAAAACCATCTGTGACTCTGAGACAATCCCCATCTTCCAGCAACGCCTCAAGACTCATCTGTTCAAAATCGCCTACCCATAGCCATGCCAAATCCCATTCTCTCAATCTTCTTTGTTTTCTCATAGTATTTTTTTTGTTTTGTTTCTGTTCATTTTCTGTTCTATGTCACTTTTTTACAGCGTCTTTGGGTCCCTGAAAAGCGCTATATAAATATGTATTATTATTTATTATTATTATTATTGAAACATTGTGCATTGTTTCTGTATTCATTTGTGCTGACCCTGTGAACTGGTCAGGTTTTTTTTCAGAGGACACAGTTTTTGTTTTCCAAAGACTCAACAATCCCCAGACTCAACAATCTGAAGAAATTGAAGATTAATATTTTTTTTATCAATTGAGGAGGATTTTGGTGCACTGCATCATCATTTTGCATTACACTCTTCAGTGTGGTAGGAACAAACTCACATTTAAAGCTGAATGACGTAACTTTCAAAACAGGAAGTATTTCCGCCTCATTTTTCCAGAAGTCTCGGCTGTCCTGTTGTGACGTTATAGCCAATTACTAACAACAGTATGAGGTTATTCTAGGCAGCTAACATTGTCCTTGCTGGCAAGCTGACGTTATTAGAAACTTGCAAACAATATCTGCTGGATAGATGTACAATCAGTAACTATAGCCATGTCTGCTCAGTCTGTATAGCTAGCCACTTGAACACCAATAGGGCAGTTACTATTAACAGTGTGACGTTAGCTAGGTAGCTAGCGTTTTAGCTAACTTTACTTACTTATTTAACAGAAGAATTGCCACATCAGCATCAAAGTTTAATGCATTTTGCTCCATGAGTTCCATCCATCGTGGATAGGCCGCTGCAACAATGTTCACTCAGAACGGCGTCTATCTGCCTCTCTTTTACAAAATGTGCTTTCTTTTGATCTAAACCATATTTTCTTAGGTACCGTTACATTCTGAACTTCTTCAATTTTTTAAAAATAAAATTGGCTAGCGTCTCTCACTGCTTGATCCACAAAATGAGAGTAGCCACTTCCTTATTTTGTCCAGCCTCAGCTCCTTCTTTGATAAGTCAAACGCATCACTTCCTGTGCGCAGGATAAAATTTCCCACCACTGCGAGAGCCAACCACGTTTTTCCTTAGGAGGAGTACACCGTATATAGAGGTTTTTCAGATGGGGGCCTGGGACCAACTGATATGGTAGGAATTCATCCACGGTCCAGATTAATAGAATAGCGATGTGGTAATGCAAAAAACGTCCGTATTTCAGCTTTAAACTGTACAATTGGGACACACTGTGGATTCACTGACTTGGGGATTAATTATTTTCATTTACTATATCACTGATGAAAAGTAGAGCTTATTTGTGGGATATCTTGGACTGTATTTTGGACCATTTGGATGAATTGGTTTTTCACTGTAAGCCATTTGTACCTTACCATTGTATAAGGGAGCCTTTATTATTATTTATTTTTTTGTGCCATTGACATTTATTATTGTGCACTTGGAAAACAACATTTTCAAATTTGTAAACTTGAAAATGTTTGTAAACAAAGCAGCTTTTATTTTCCTGTGCTGCTTTTATTTCCTATGTGTTCTATAGTTTCCTACTGATACTCTTAAAATGTTCACCTGGCACATCCAGAAGAGAACTGGTCACCCCTTCGAGCCTGGTTCCTCTCTAGGTTTCTTCCTAAATTTCGTCCCCATTTAGGGAGTTTTTTTCTAGCCACTGTGCTGCAACACTGTTGTTGCTTTCTTCTTGGTGTTTCAGGCTTGGTGTTTTGTAAAAGCACTTTGTGACAACTGCTGATGTATGAATGAATAATGCAATTCATAAAAAAGAAAAATAAAGCACTTTCAGATTTCAGGAAATGTTGTCGGTAGCCACCCAGAGCTGTTGTGAATGGGGGGACTAACACACATTTATTAGTCCCCCCACATTAGGACACTCATTGGACACAACTTACATCCTCTTTCCTCCTTCAACTTGCAATGCAAATGCCAACTTAATAACACAGCTTCACTTAATAACATAACTTTATTATACCTTCATTTCAACAAAGAATACAGTCTGAGACCAAGGTCTCCTTTACAGCGGGGCCCTGCGTGTGCGTGTTTCACATACAGTTTAGGTAACTTTAGTCACCCTGATGAGTAAGCAAGTCACACAGGCTAGGGGGCTGATTCATA
Source organism: Esox masquinongy (assembly GCA_016801175.1). Classification (NCBI taxonomy): domain Eukaryota; kingdom Metazoa; phylum Chordata; class Actinopteri; order Esociformes; family Esocidae; genus Esox; species Esox masquinongy. The sequence continues at coordinate 10,350 of JACXGI010014597.1, read as the reverse complement.
CAACCATTCATACTTGTGCCTTTGCCTTGTTAAGAAAAAGAAATGCCTGAAGCAAAAACATGCAGTCTATTTTCTCATTAATATGTTGGTCTTGAATAATGACTTCCTGTGTAAATCTCTGTAAACCGTGTATTTCCTACACAGTTGGTACTCTGCTTGTAATGCCACAATGCACGGGCAAAGATGGATACATGTAAGATGAACGACTCAAACCAAAGAGAAAAAAAGTATTAGCCGAACTGACATCTAATGGCAACAGCCATGAGGACCTTTACCATTTGAATGTAGTTAACTGGATGGGACTTCCAAGTTCATTGGCTGATCGTGCCTGATGACCCTGTTTCTATCCTAATCTAGTGTACTTAATTCTGATATTTACCTGGTTGATAAGATGAATCAGTTCAGTTGTAGCTGGTATTGAAGTGAAAGCCTACAGGAGTGGTTGGAATGCTCCTCTCTCCATCGCTTAGTTCATTTTATGTTAATGGAACAGAAAAATAAAAGAGTGGGATGTCTTGCTCCCCTTGTGTCTCTTTAGCGTGGGTTAAGTAGAGGCCAGTGATAAATGGTGACTAACGGGATAGAATTGGCAACCCTGAGTGTCACTGCTGCGGGTAGTTTCTCATCTGGCAGGGATGGGTCAGGTCAGAGTGCCCGGTCAACATAGTCATTTGAAGTTAAGACCCACAGGGAATACACACCAGACAGCTGTGCCAATAACAAACCTCTTCACATCAGACCCCCGTGGAAACAATCCAAACATTGCTACAAAACAGGCATGGATATCGTTGTGTTGACAATGCTATTGACACTATTCATTTGGGGGCTAATCACAAGTTATTAGTTTGGCGTGTTATTGCCGGTACATGCTGAGATATTTTCCTACCAAGGGAATATGATTAAATCAATCAATCAAATTTATTTATAGAGCCCTTTTTACATCAGCAGTTGTCACAAAGTGCTTTTACAAAACACCCGGCCTTAAACCCCAAGGAGAAAACAACAGTAGTGTTGAATTTCACCAATGTTCTGTAGTAATAGAGATGTGAAAAAAGTTCTTGCCAGGGACAGAACACCAATAATGCGGACTATTGCCGGGTCACTCAAAAAAGAACATTTAAAACTAAAAATGTATCACTCATATTATTCTATTTGAAGTATAAAGTATGCCAGAATGATAATACGAAGTATTCTTTTTTGCCAGACCCATGACAAGAATGACCTGAGTGGTAGTGTGGTCAGGCTGCTTCATTCTACCACCGTACCACAACTCTGGTACAAATAAAGTAAAAAAAAGTTGTACAAAATTGCTGCACTAATGGACCAGAACAAATTCCTAGTTTGTTGAAAAACTTGTTTGGCAGTAAAACTCTCATTCTGATTCTGTGAGTAGTGACTGGCATTTTATGTATTTTCAGTGTCTTCCAAAAGACTCTTCAGTCAAATTGCTTAAAAACAAACCATTTATATTATGACCCAATTTCTACCCTTATGTTAGATTTATAAAATGCATTTTAATGGGATGGACCTTTACGTTATTATTGAGGTTGAGTGAGGTGAAGTACTGTAAGAATGCGGCAAGTTGATTCATTTTATTGTTTGGCTTTTTCCATCTATACGATCTATGTTCTTATACAGTGCCTTAAGAAAATATTCATAACCTTTCAGTTTCTCCACATTTTGTTGTGGTGTAGATATAACTTATAATTTTTTTGCCACTGAACTATAAACAATAACCTATAGTGACACAGTGAAACCATGTTTTGCTACCAAAGTTGCTTCTACAAAAGACTAACAGGTCTGAATTCTTATATAAATTAGATTTTCTCAATATGCTGGCATACATTTCTAAAAATGTGTTTTTGTTTTGTTGGATGCCAAAAACGTACCTTAAGTACGATATGAAAAGACATCTGGACAATAGACTGATGAGGGGGTGGTCAAGTCCCTGCGTGCACATGTCACTCAATTCCAGCGACAGCCCTCGACAGATCTGTCGGTATACGACAATGTAAACTGAAATGTCATGTAAATGGATTTAAAAAATTGGGCCATTAATCAATAATTATGGGAACCCTCAATGATGGAACGGCAAGCTTCTCACTGGTGCCTGTTCTGAAGAATGAGTAGCAAGGTCAACCTTCTCACAATCATTTATAGTCTCATTGTGATCCATTTGTCATGTATTTCCCCATTTCATTACAACAGTAAAGTTGGACCCTCAGGTCGTAATGTTAATGTGTTTGTTTGTGGGATGGAGGTGATTTAATAAAGTCGCAGTGAATCTAACAGTGTTGGAATATCAGAGGGCAACTGAGAAGTGTGGAGAATAAAGGGAGGGCAGTGGATAAGATGCTAATGACATGAGAGGCACAACAGGACCATTAAAAAATGAATTGAAAAAACATCTACATTTGGTAAAATTATGTAGAGTCAGATCATTCTCTTCTCTATGTAAAAAAAGAAAAAAAGGAAGTGGTATCAAATACCAAAGAAACCTACCAAATCCCTGTGAAGGGTATGATGGGTGATGCATGTGAGCTTGATGATTGCTTTGTGATGTGCTTCCCACTGGTTCAAGCTTATCAACACCCAAGGAACATACTGATTCTCAGAGAGCTTTGGTACCATATTAAGATGCTGTTTACCTTTCGCCTGTGTACTTTAAGCGTGGCTGTGCGTTCATGTGTGCCACACATGTGAATGTGCGATCCCGGAGAACAACATCTACGTCAGCACCTTCGTAAGCTGGCAGAGACGCTGCTTCGCTCATCTCTGCTCGGTTATATTAAGATGGTCTGTTAGCAATACAGACACTCTCCCCCCCAGGATCAACACATTCACACATTGTAAACATCGTAATAAAAGGCAGGCTCATGTTATTGGAAGTTCATTTGTCTTGAGAGGCCTGGGCTGGTCCTTTCATATCACATGTACACACTCACAGCGAAATGCTTTTAGTGTTAGAATATATACAGACCATATACCATACCATATGCAAATAAACAGACCAAAACATATCGTAGTTCACACACACACCTACAGAGACACACAGTCACGTGAGCTCACATGTCACCATGTACCTCATTTGGAATTAGTAGTCTTGTGGGATCCACAGTGACAACATTCTGTATAATCACACTGAAAAACTCAAACTCTCCTGGTGCTTCAGGCGTGTTACAATATAATAAATAATGCAGAAAGACACGGCAGGAAAAAGACAAGTCACGCTCCCCAGACCACATTTACCGTTCATTTTATTACAGTTTCATCAAAAACCTGCTGCCAGAGTAACACGTTAGTGTGACTCATCAAAAGCATTTGTGGATTCCTTTTCTAATTTTAGACACGTTTTCCCAAGATTAGGTTAAAACAAACAGCATTATCAATGTTACCATTCAATCTTTCACTCTCTGTTGCTCAAGGTGGAGTTTAAATTGCCTTGGCTACACTCCACCACATTAGGGACACACAGATCTGGGGAAGATATTAAATTGGTTTGACTTTTTCTAGATGGATAGCACAGCCAAAATAGAAATAGAGAGAGCAGCATGCGCGCTGAATGACTGCTACCATTATTATGTTATGTCACTCCTTTCAGTGTTCCGTCATGACATGTGTCAAGTTAAATGGCTGCCTAGAATAAACCGATGAATAAACTGGTGTGAAGTGAAGTTAGATATTAACCATCACATGATTTTTGCTTTGGGTGAGGGCAGGGACCCTTTAAAATATTTAATTAATCAGTTACCGTGTTCAAGTCGAACAAGTAAACTTGAAAGCAGAGCATGCTTGTTCCTAGGTCGTGCTGATTCATGCAGTTAGTGAATGGTGATATTTGTAATGGCTATGAGAGATTGAAGTGGTTGTAATATGATAGAACACCATATTACTAACATACAGTAACAATCTTCCTGTGGTGACATTCTGCTGTCATTACACACTTGAGGGATGACTGTTCAACCTAGCAGTCCTCCTGGTTTCTGAGAAGTCATATACAAAAGAGGGACAGAATGCACTGATTTCGCATGTATTTCTATGTAGCTCGTCAAAGGGTATTACTAGATAGCATTTACCTCCAAACCTGTCTTGTCTCCTTGGAGATCTGGAAACATCTGTATTTCAAAAACATTTTCAAAGGTGTCCAAAGATTTCTATAAGATGTTACATTTCAAGAAATCACCCCCCACACACTCGTTGAAGGCATTCCACACTGTTTTCTTTCTGATAGTAAATGGTTCCCAGATAGTTGTTAGTTCCATATGCTAGTTTGCAACATTGCAGGAAATAGAAGATGACATGAAGGAATAGAAAACACAGTCTGAAATTGAAATTGTCTGAAATTGAAAATCTTACACAAGATTTCAGTGACAATGAATACATTAAGCTGGCATTTCCTCCAAAAGTTAGAAAACTGACAGAGGGCATCAATGAACACCTGGTTGTTTTCTCTTCAAGTCTTCGGGAACAGAATATTGGGAACATTTTAATTGCTATTGTTAACATTGCATTTGTTTATGTGAAGATGACTAGGGTCAGCCTGCATTAGAAATGCAGAGGCATGCTTTTGGATCTATGAAAAGCAGTCTTATGTTTCTTCTGTTCTGTTGAATTTTAGTAGGATCTGAGCTATTGGACCATGCCTTACCACTACCATCTAGCTTTCCCCGTCCAAGTCCACATGGTTATGCGGCTGAATTGAATTCTGCCTAAAGACAGTGCACCTGTATTTACTTACCCGCTGGGGCCTTCAGAGAAATTGTAGTCTAAAAATCTCCACCCGGCACAACCAAAAGTGGACTGGCCACTCCTCACATTCCCTTAATGTTTCTTCCTAGGTTCCGTCCCTAATAGCCACTGTGCATCAATTAATTTTTATTGATTGCTCTTTGGAATTTTGTCTTTATATCTGTAAAAGCGCTTTGTGACAAACTGATCTAAAAATGGTTTTATAAAATACATGCGATTGATTGGTGTATATCTATCCATATGATTAATGTAAATCTATCCATTTATCTACCCATCCATCAGTGCTGAGGGACAACTACACTACCAGTCAAAGGTTTTAGAACACCTCTATTTTTCCATTTTTTATTGAAATTCACACAGTTTAATGTCTTAATGTACTTTTAAATTAAAGATTAGAACAAATAAAGAATTGGAGACAAAAATAAATAATGGAATCATTTTGTTTAGTAAAATCTAATATTTTAAATAAAAAATCATCATAGAAGCCACCTTTTACAGACATAACAGCCAAACATAGTTGTGGCATTCTTGGGAATAAAATATTGTTCCAAAAGTTCTTCCCAACAGTGTTTCAGAAGTTCCCACAAATGTGTTTCACTTTTAGGTTGCTCTGCTTTCATTCTTCTGCCCAGTTCATCCCAAATCAGCTCAATGGGGTTTAAATCTAGAGACTGTGCTGGCCATTCCATGTTTTGAAGCCTACCGTCTGGTTTGTTTCTTCTAAGGCAGTTCTGACATAGCCTGGAGGTATGTTTTGGGTCATTATCTTGCTGTAGGATGAACCCCTGACCAACTAGGAGTACACTAGAGGGTACGGCAAGGTGCTGAAAAATGCTGTGATAGCCGTTTAGGTTCAGGGTGCCACTAACTCTGTCCAAGTCGACGACTCTGGATCGGGCAAAAGAGCTGCAGACCATCACACTTCCTCCACCATGTTTGACAGTTGGTGTCACAAACTGAGGAACCATCCTTTCGCCTACTCAACAGCATACAAAAACCCTAAGTAATGAACCAAAGATTTCACATTTTGATTAATCGGTCAATAAGACCTTTTTCCAGTATTGAGTAGTCCACTGGCGGTGATTCAAGGCCTAGGCAAGTCTCTTTTTATCATTTTCCTTTTCTTGCCTCTTCCAGGCAGAGTTTCCTCATTTCCAAGTGCCTTTTGATGGTTTAGGAAACTGTAGACTGTGCTGGTCATTCCATGATTTGGTGGAGCCTACCCTCTTGTTCTTTTCTTCTAAGGTAGTTCGGACATAGCCCGGAGGTATGTTTTGGGTCATTATCTTGCTGTAGGATGAACCCCTGACCAAGTAGACATGCACTCTGGACCCAGCAAATGAGCCCCAGACGATCACGCGTCCTCCTCAAAGTTTGACAGTTGGTGTGACACACTGAGGAACTATCCATTCGTCTGCTCGACAGCATACAAAAACCCTGTATGATGATTTCAAATTTGGAATAATCGGTCCGTAAGACTTTTTTCAGTCTTTAGTAATCCACTGGTGCTGCTTCATGGCCCAGGCAAGCCTCTTTTTCTTATGTTGCCATCTAAGCAATGGCTTTCTTACTGCTGCTTGACCTGTCAATCCAGCAGCTCAAAGTCTTCACAGTTGATACTGAGACTATCTTACTTCAACCAGTGTTAAGCTGTGCTTGAAGCGTTTGTCCTGTGAGCCGCTTATTACACAAGCTGTTGACTCTCAGAAACTTGTCTACTGATTCTGTTGTGGCTTTGGGTCTGCCTTTTCCAGTCAGAGTTTCCTTCATTTTCCAAGTGCCTTTTGATAGTGTAGGAAACTGTACTCACTGACGCCTTGGCTTTCTTTACAATTTCTCTAAAGGAAAGACCTAAACTTTTAAGGGATATAATGGTCTGTCTTCCTTTGTTAACTGCCTTTTTCTTGCCATTGTGGTAATAATTTACTACTTCCTAGAGTAAAATAATTTCCAAATAATGCTTAAGAGGGTGTAATAACACAATATGTTCTAACACTGCTTTTATACAGACAGAGGGTTTGTAAGTAATCAACAAAAGTTGGGACACCTGTAAGAATTGTTAGCTTCAACAACAAGGCAAAATTGACTTCCATTGCTGCAGAAAACATGTAAGTTGTTAAGCCATTACATAATTCAATAGAAAATAGCGCAAAGACAACATATCAAATGTTAAAACTGAGACATTTTATTGTTTTTTGAAAAATGTATGCCCACTTTGAATTTGATGCCGGGAACACATTTAAAAAAAATTGGGATAATATAATAATGAATAATGTAAAATTGAAAAGAGTTTGGGGATCTCATTATCTACGGTACATAATATCATTAAAAGATTCAGAGAATCTGGAGAAATCTCTAGATGCAAGGGACAAGGCCAAAAACCACTATTGGATGGTCGTAATCTTCGGGCCCTCAGGCTGCACTGCATTAAAAACAGATACAATTCTGTAGTGGACATCACTGCATGGGCTCAGGAACCCTTACGAAAATCATTGTCTATGAACACAGTACTTCGCCACATCCACAAATCCAAGATAAAATCTACCACGCAAAGAAGAAACAAACTATAAACAAGATCCAGAGACGCTGCCACCTTTTCTGGGCCAGAGCTCATTTAAGATGGACTGAGGCGAAGTGTAAAACTGTCCTGTGGCGTGGCAAATCAAAATGTGCAATTCATTTTGGGAATCATGGACGCCTCGTCCTCCGGGCTAAAGAGGAGAGGGACCATCTGGCTTGTAATCAGTGCACAGTTCAAAAGCCAGCATCCGTGATGGTAATGGGGGTGCATTAGTGCACATTAGTGCACATGGCGTGGGTATACTATACTGGCCTGCCTGCAGTCCAGACCTGTCCCCCTATGAAAACATTTGGCAAATTTTGAAACAAAAACTTTTGAGAAGCTGCAATCCTTTATAAGGCAAGAATGGGAAAACATTTCACTTTCAAAACTACAGCAACTGGTCTTCTCAGTTCCCAAATGCTTACAGAGTATTGGTAAAAGAAGAGGTGATGCAACACAGTGGTAAACATGCCTCTGTCACGAATTTTTTGAAATGTGTTTTTCCAAAAACAATAACATTTCTGTTTCAACATTTGATATGTTGCCTTTGTACTATTTTCAATTATATATAGGGAAAAATGATTTGCACATCATTCCATTCTGTTTTTATTTGCATTTTACGCAGCGTCCCAATTTTTTTGGGTTGTACATTTTTTTCAGTTTTTGGTAGCCTTAATTTTTTTTTTTTTTTTACCTCTGGCAGTTTACTGCTTACCTTTGTATCATTTCAGGTTATTCACTGGACTTGAAATGCATGCATTTAAATAAAAACTGTAAGAATTGGGGTTTTCTGATCAATAGTGCACACTGATGAGCCAAAACATTATGACCACTCACACGTGAAGCGAATAACGTTGATCATCTCCTAACAAGGGCACATGTCAAGATCTGGGTAAATTAGATGGTAAGTGAACAATTGGTTCTCATAGTCAACGTGTTGGATGCAAGAGAAATGGACAGGAGTAAAGACCAGAGTGACTTTGACAAGGGCCATATTGTTATGGCCAGATGACTGGGTTAGAGCATCTCTGAAGCGAAAAGGCTTGTGGGGAGCTCTCAGTCAGCAGTGGTGAGTATCTACTGACAGAGTGGTCCGAGAAGGGACAAACCATAAACCGGCAGCAGGGTGTTGGGCACCCAAGGATCTATGTGTGAGGGCAACGAAGGTTATCCCGTCTGGTCTGACCCCACAGAAGGTCTACTGTGGCACAAGTTGCATAAAATATTAATAATGGTTACGGAAGGAATGTGTCATAACACACAATATATCGCACGCTGCGTATGGGGCTGTGTAGCAACAGAATGGTCAGAGTGCCTATGATGACCCATGATGACCATTGAAAGTGCCTACAATGGGCACGTGCACGTCATAACTGGAGCCCGCAGCAATGGAAGAAGGTTGCCTGGTCTGATGACTCCTGTTTTTTTTTGCATCACATGGACAGCCATGTTCGTGTTCACCGTTTACATGGAGAAGTGATGGCACCAGGATGCACTGTGGGAATACGACAAGCGTAAATTTGACACATGCCACTAACCTAAACATTGTTGCAGATCAGGTACACCCCTTCATGTCAATGGTATTCCCTGATGGTTGTGGCCACTTACAGCAGGATAATGCGCCCTGCTACTGTACACTGCACACATTGTTCGGGAATGGTTTGAGGAACATAATGAAGAGTTCAAGGTGTTGCCCTGGCCTCCAAATAACCCAGATCTCAATCCGATTGAGCATTTGTGGGATGTGCTGGACCAACAAGTCTGATCCATGGTGGCTCTGCCTCGCAACTTACAGAACTTGAAGGATCTGCTGCTAATGTCTTGGTGCCAGATACCGCAGCACACCTTCAGGGCTCTTGTAGTGTCCATGTCTTGGCGATTCGATGCTGTTTTGGCAGCACACGGAGGACCAGGAGCATATTAGGCAGGTGGTCATAATGTTTTGGCTCATCAATGTATATAATTTAAAAAATTTAGCTCCCAGATGCATATAAATCTTTGTTTTCTGAACATGAGCAAAAGTACACAGTAGCCTACAGACATTACTGCTTTGATATTAATGATAATTCTGTTCCTCGTCACCCACCGATCCCATCTTGCCAGTCTAAGGGATTACCTGGTGTAGGCCTATTGATGGCGTGTCGATGGAACACTGCGTTCTTCTTAAGATCATGGCTTTGGGGTGTCCAATACCCCCTTATTATTACAAAAACCTAGTTAAGGGGTATATCATTTCACGTGGCATACATTGTGCGCCGGCTGCTCCGCGTGGCGCTGCGTGCTCTCTCCCTCTCCTGCGCTCCACCTCGCTGGTGTACTAACCGCCGGCTGGAGCCGATGGCAGCAGCGCATCCAACACACCCCCACACCTGTTTTGAGTTAGTTATTACGATGTCTATTTTAGTTCCTGGTTTTCACCCACACCTCACGGGTTATTGCGTCTATGTTCGTTGAGACCGTGTGGTGCCGTGTTCTTTGATAAAGGCAAGAAACGTGATTCTCTGTGTCAGTGTTATTTTGTTACTTTTGCTTTTGCCTCTCCATTACGCACTTGATACCCTCTCACCTCACAGAATAACCTGTCCCCTTAGAGGCACTTTTTTTTTTGGTTTGTCGATGAGTTCATTATTTATTTTTTTTTGTAATTTTCCCTGCACTATCCCGGTCGAGATGAGTCAGGATGGGCACCGGGGAGTGGGCTGGAGCTAGAGGATAGACTGCACCATGGAGGGACAGATTGCTGGATTGGTAACAGCATTCGGCAAGATGATGTCGCACATGGCAGCACAGACAGGAGGGTAGAGCCCTGTTGTGCCAGCCGGTGTGGCAGCGCCTCCCATTGTCGACCGTGTGGAGTCTAGCCGCTCCCAGGTAAGAGAACTCCGGAGAGCCTTACCTGACAAGTCTGATGGTAATCCAGAGGGTTGTCGTGGTTTCCTTCTGCAATGTGAATTGTACTTTGGACATCAGATGTACACTGATCATGAGAAGGTGACCATGATGATCACTCTCTTAACAGAGCGCACCCTCGAATGGGC
>JACXGI010014596.1:0-18786 GCA_016801175.1 Esox masquinongy | reverse complement strand
CATACACTCCCCTGGTGATAGCTGTATACTGGTTACATATACACTCCCCTGGTGATAGCAGTGTACTGGTAGCATAAACACTCCCCTGGTGATAGCTGTGTACTGGTTACATACACACTCCCCTGTTGATAGCTGTATACTGGTTACATACACACTCCCCTGGTGATAGCTGTATACTGGTTACATACACTCCCCTGGTGATAGCTGTATACTGGTTACATACACTCCCCTGGTGATAGCTGTATACTGGTTACATACACACTCCCCTGGTGATAGCTGTATACTGGTTACATACACTCCCCTGGTCATAGCTGTATACTGGTTACATACACTCCCCTGGTGATTGCTGTATGCTGGTATGTTTCTAAATGTCTAGTCATGTTGTGTCAGCTGGCCTGCAGGCATGATGTGGTGCTGGTGACGTAATGTAACTCCAAATCAAACTTAGTCCCAGAGAACCACAAACCATTCACGTCTTTGATTTAATCCTGAAAGACCAGGTGTGTTGAAACGTGAAAGACCAGGTGTGTTGAACTTAGTTCATCACTGACCTCATCAGTTGCACAGGTGTTCTGCTCAGCTGTGAGTAAATCCTGCAGTACCTGGGAAACGCTAGGAAAAGCGCTAGGATTGCAATTGATCACGTGTAAAATAATATTTTTTTCTATATTATTCCATAAATGGATGAACTATATTGTTTTCCCTGAGTCTGATGGCTCTAAACAGGATTGGGAATGGAAATTAATCCTAGTGTAGAAAAAGGTCACTCACCGTATACTATGCAAAATCTGAATTCAAGAACATTTGCTATTGCAGAAAATATATCTTGCAGCATAAACCTAATGTATTACATTTTTTGTAGACATATATACATTTATAAAGTTAAAATTGAGCCTGAAAATGTTTTAAAAACAAAATATTGGATCTATTTATATTCTCTCCTTCTCTACTGTAGATTTGAATTAATAAATTCTAAACATGTCATATTATCAAAGAAACAGTTGTTCAGTTAATAGAGCTGAAATGGTAAATGTTATATAAAATTATGATTTGTCATGTTGTTATTGTTGTTTCCTTGTACTTTATCATGTTCACTGAGAAAATAAATACTTCTCAACTCTGTTTTTTCTAGGTAACTGAGTCAGGCAAGGAAACGCTACCATCATGGCTTCACTGGGACACGAAGAGCAGCGTTCTGCAGGGTCTACCACTGGAGAATGACAAAGGTGTCCACTACATCTCCGTCTCCACATTCAACGGTAGCCAGGATGTCTTCTCCATCGAGGTTTACCCAGAGGAGCATGCCGACAGCGACCCCATTCAGCTGGCTATCCAGTCAACGTCTAACAACGACGTGCAGCCGTTCATTTGTGGCAATGAGGAACCGGTAACGGTGCTCACAGTTATTCTGGATGCCGACCTGACCAAGATGAATTCCAGACAGAGGGTAGAGCTGCTGGGCAAGATGAAGAAGTTCTCTGGCGTGGCGCTGCAGCACATGAAGATTCTTCCCGTGGTTAACAACAGATTGTTCGACATGTCCGCCTTCATGGCCGGACCTGGAAATGCCAAGAAGGTGGTGGAGAACGGAGCCCTCCTCTCGTGGAAACTGGGTTGTTCCCTGGATCAAAGTAACGTCCCTAACATCAGCAGCGTTCAGGCGCCTGCCAAAGAAGGCACTATGTCGGCTCAGTTGGGATACCCCGTGGTCGGTTGGCACATCGCCAACAAGAAACCTCATATCCCCAAACGGGTGAGGCGCCAGTTGAACAACACACCTACCCCAGTTCTAACTGTGGTTCCTCCACCCTCAGTGGTGGAGCCCCCTGTTCGCATCGTACCCACCGTCTCGTCCCCCGCCATCGCCGCCCCTACAGACAGCTCGGCCCCACCCATGAGGGGGCCAGTGCCCTTGCCCATGAAGCCCACAATCCGTGTCAGAGACTCCTATGCCCACACTCCCACCCAGAGTGTGGCCCTGCCCACCAGAGTGATGGAGTCCACTAGTACCATCTCGATTCAACCCACGATGACCAGGCATTCCCTTCCAGATGTCACGCCAACACTCCCCCCGACCACCACAGTTGCCACCAGAAAGCCAACCAAGAGACCAAAGAGACCCAAGACCACCCCAATACCCAAGACCACCACAGCCAAACCAGCCAGACGCACCACCCCTTCGCCTGCCGTGCCTGACCCAAGCAACGAGAAACCGGATCTACGCAACCCCATTGATCAGGTCAACGCCATTGTGGGCACGTATTTTGAAGTGAAGATCCCATCCGATACGTTCTTTGACAAGGAGGACGGCACGACAGACAAGCTGAGGTTGACCTTGCGGATGAACCATAATGAGGTGGTCGGAGACGACTCCTGGATAAAGTTCAATAGCACAAGCCAGCTGCTATATGGCCTGCCTGATTCAAATCATGTTGGTAAACATGAGTATTTCATGCAGGCAACTGATAAGGGTGGTCTGAATGCAATTGACGCCTTTGAGGTCCGTGTGAACCGATGGGCTTCCAACGGTAAGTCCCCAGTACTGTTCCAGGCCCGCTTTCACGGTGAACCCCGCCAGGTGACCAACGATATCAACAAGAAGATCATGCTTGTCAAGAAGCTAGCGTACTCGTTCGGCGACCGCAACAGCAGCACAATCACGCTGAGGAACATCACCAAAGGATCCATCGTGGTGGAGTGGACAAACAACAGTCTCCAGCAAAACCCCTGTCCCAAAGAGCAGATCCAGACCATGTCCCGGAGGATATCCGACGCCCAGGGGAGGCCTTCCCAGACCTTCGTCTCTGCCATGGAACCTGACTTCAAACCCATCGACATCAAGGTCAAAGGGACAGGTGTCTGCCGAAACTACATGTTTGTGCCGCCAGGCGAAATCACTGTTCCTATCCCGCCAGCGGCAACTCCAGCGATGGGCACTGGACGGCAGAGCACGGACGACGTTTACCTCCACACAGTCATCCCCGCTGTGGTGGTGGCGGCCATTTTGCTGATCGCTGGCATCATCGCCATGATCTGCTACCGCAAGAAACGCAAGGGCAAGCTGACCATCGAGGACCAAGCAACCTTCATCAAGAAGGGGGTGCCGATAATATTTGCAGATGAGCTTGATGACTCCAAACCCCCGCCATCCTCCTCCATGCCTCTCATCCTCCAGGAAGAGAAGCCCCCTCTGCCTCCGCCGGAGTACCCCAGCATGGCCAGTCCAGAGACCACCCCCCTGAACCATGACCTCCTGGGGGAGTACACCGCTCTCAGGGACGAAGATCCCAACGCTCCTCCCTACCAGCCCCCGCCCCCCTTCACCGCCCCCATGGAAGGGAAAGGCTCTCGTCCAAAGAACATGACCCCCTACAGATCCCCCCCACCCTACGTACCCCCCTAAGGTTAGCTGGCTCCTCCAGGAAGGGAGGAGGGAAGCAGGGGGACTTTTTAACGGTCTCGCACCAGTGTTGTCTGTTTGGAAATGAGGGGTGGGAGGAGGGTAGAGGCTCTGTGGCAAAGTGGGAACGAACTTTGTACTTCGGGTTGGGAGGGTTTTGGGGTGATGTGATCAAGGCTGAGTTGAAGTTGAAAGATAGGACGGAGGGAGAACTAGGTGGTAGCCGTGGTAACAGCAGCCACATTAAGGACACTATTCAGTCTCTTGTCATCTCATTGGCTAAAGCTGAACAACTAGTTTGGAAAGACATGCCCCTCCTGTCTCAGTGCTTTTTATTTCTCAGTTTGAGACTGAATGGGCTTTTGCTTTACTTTGTGCATTTCGTTGTTGTTTTTTTTTCTGTTGTTTTTGGACTGACTTAAATCCAACTACTTGCCTAACAGCGCTCTTTTTATTTTCTATCTTGAATAATACAAGAAGACAAGAAACAAACACACTGTAGGCTAAAAGGTTTCTAATAGAGAGGAAGCGTTCTATGATCCAAAACAAAAGCAACATAATGATGTGGATCTAGGACAGCCTGCCTCTAGGCTGGTCAGTCGGTTGGTTCGGTCAATAAGGTTTGCCTTTTAACACTAATTGTATGTTTGTATCCTTATTCACACAATGTCTAGTGACGATATGCATTACAAAGGTAGCGTAAAAACATAATTAGAAATTTGTTTTATTTTTTGTTTTCTTTTAAATCCAATGTATATTGGGAGAAGTATCTGATAGGTAGTAATAGTATAGTTTTGGTGGTGGTGGAGGAGATCTCCTGATTGAACTAGCCTGCAGAATATCTGTATATTTGGAAAAGTATCTGATCGTAATAGTATTGTTTTGGTGGTGGTGCCGGAGGAGATCTCCTGACTGAAATAGCCTGCAGGATCTCTTTTTCCCCGATCAGAAAGGTATGGTGCAACCCAATAGACAATAGATAGTCCAAGCCTAGTCGAGGCTAAATAAGCACTACCAATAGCCTATGTTAGAGTGTAGGGCCACAATGACAACCATGATTTTCATCCACCCTGGCCTGATGAGCATTACATGTACAGTTTACACTTAACTGGCCTAGGTTTCCCAGAGCCACCCGAATCATTCAAGAGGGAAATACGATAAATAACAATTGAATGTCCCACTTTTTTATTATTATTATTTAAAGCTCCCTTATCTGAATATTATGATTATCACTATATGATCATTGTCCTAATATGATCATAACATTGACAATTTCAATGCCATTCTGCCTTTGTGGTGATACGACAAGTGTCTTCTGTAAATAACTATTGATTCGCCTGTTGAAATAATAATAAGTGTATTTATAATTCAATAACATTTGTGTAAATCAGATATGGAAAAAGACTCCTGCAGTTTATTTTAGACAAGGGGTAATTATTTTTTTATGTAGCGAGGAAGCTCTTGTTCTCATAGTTAATATGCGGGAAACAGTTAGGTCCTGTTGAAAGTGATCCAGATTGCTCTGAAAGGGATACAACATTCATTCATATATCTCAAAGGGCATTGTTGCGGTGTGTGTGTGTGTGTGTGTGTGATGGGGGGGGGGCTGGGAGTTCCTAATAACCTAATTGCAGAAAACACAGACATGGTTGATAAAATCTCTAAGTTTTTTTTACCAAGTTTTGATACAGCCTCAAATTGTTTGATTAAAAAATATATATATAAATACATAGTGTATTGCAATTTGTTAAATCTTAGTGTAGAGAATTGATTCTTCATAATGTACCTTTTTTCAAATCAACTTTTTAAAATGATTTTAATTTTTTCTTGGCATATTATCAGAATTGAAATTTATCTCCTGGTGTACGGCCAGAATGACCCATTTTATGTAATCACACGTTTTGATTTATTTTATTGTTCAGGTTTTTCGCTAACAAGTTTTGACCCTTTGCAATAACCTAAGGTGCTGTCCAGTGGTCACTGCAGGCGAGTAATGACTTAGAACCTTCAGTAGTGATGACTTACTTACCTGGTTTGTTTTCGCCAGTTACCAAGTGTTACTTTTTGAGTGTTCATTAATAATGCAACCTGGTCTCTTTCTGTCTATGTTCAGATTGTTTTTCCTTCTTCACACGTTTGAAATGCTAATCCAATAAATCCTAATAGTATTGGAATGAACAAGTCATCTCTACGTATAGCTAGTGGACATAATGATAATGACTCGATAGTGTTGCCATACATTATAATATATATATTTATTTTTACTTGTGAGTTATAATGGTGTTTTTTTATGTCTCCACTTTCACCAGTAGTGGCATGTTGGGTTCCAGCATCAGTAAGAAGTCCGTAATGAAGTTAGTTAGAAGACTCATATTTTCCCATAATTCCGTCTTTCACAGCACAATGTCCACTCCAAAATCAACTTCATGATGAGTCCTTTAACTAACTCCATGGTGTCCATCTATTTGATCTGTCTGTCAGCCATTTAAGGCCCTGACTCCTGTCTCAGTAGTTGGTCAATAATCTCTCCTTTGACTAAAACTGTTCCTGGTATTCATTCATTTAACTAGATGAGACATTTGATCTGGACATTTGAACCATTAAAAAGGTTAACATGTTGTAAATTTGACTTTCACGTCAGTGTTTCCTTTAAACTCATACATCAAATGTAGATGTACTTAATTGATTCAATTAAAATAACTTGCTGACACCCAGTCACCTGGTCAACTGTTCATCTAGTCACTCCAGCTGTATTAGATATATCAGAAGGACACTGCAGTGGAAGGCTTACGCTGGGAACTGCCGAGGGGAAGTTACTGGCTAGAAGAAAGACAGTTACTGATGACTGCCTACTTACTGGGGGTTTGATCCTTGTTCGATTGAGATTTAGCATCTTTAAGTAGATACTACAACCATGTCCTTCCAGTTCTATATACAGTATGTATATAGTATAATTTTTTAATGTTGTACTCTTTCAACACGCTCACTTCATTAGGCTAGCAAATAATCAAGTTTTGTCTTAAAGTATTTCTAATATGACGCACTTCATGTAAAATCTGCATTTTATGTCACTCTTAAGAGTATATGAAGGGGAGTATATAGCCTGACTGTGAAAGCGTGAGATTACAGTCCAACGGTTGCATACCATCAAAACCCCAAAAGAATATGCTGGTTTAATGTAAACACTGTAAAGCCTGTTTTTGACATCCCTGAATTCATAGCTCTGATATTAATAACTAGTTTTGAGAGTGGTTACAACAGCTATGTTAACACTCAAACTGCAGATTGGCCAGAAAAGTAACCAAAGATGCCAAAAAAGTGACATGGTCGTTCAGTTATCCAGAACTTGTTCAGATGCCTTGTTGAAAGAATATCTTTTACATATCGGTTTTATTTCAGTTTTTCAGTTACGTTTTTCCATTACGTTTGATACTGTGGATATAAAAAGTCTACACACCCCTGTTAAAATGCCAGGTGCTTGTGATGTAAAAGAATGAGACAAAGATATATCATGTCAGAAATTTTCCACCTTTAATGTGACCTATAACGTGAAGAATTCAGTTGAAAAACAAACTGAAATCTTTGAGGGAGAAAAATAAAAAACTTACAATAACCTGGTTGCATAAGTGTGCACACCCTTAAACTAATACTTTGTTGAAGCATCTTTTGTTTTATTACAGCACTCAGTCTTTTTGGGTAGGAGTCTATTAGCATGGCACGTCTTGACATGGCAATATTTGCCCACTCTTCTTTGCAAAAGCGTTCCAAATCTGTCAGATTGCGAGGACATCTCCTGTGCACAGCCCTCTTCAGATCACACCTTAGATATTCAATTGGATTCAGGTCTGGGCTCTGGCTGGGCCATTCCAAAACGTTAATCTTCTTTGATGTGCAGTGTTGTTTTTGCACCAAACATACCTTTTGGAATTATGGCCAAAAAGTTCAACCTTGGTTTCATCAGACCATAACACATTTTGTGTTCCATGGTATATCTAATGCTTTGGAAATTCTTTTGTACCCTTCTCCTGACTGATATCTTTCAACAATGAGATCTCTCTGATGCTTTGGAAGCTCTCTGTGGACCATGGCTTTTTTGCTCTGAGATGCAACTAAGAAAATGTCAGGAAAATCCTACTAGAACAGCTGAACTTTATTTGTGATTAATCAGAGTCACTTTAAATGATGACAGGTGTGTAATGACTTCTATTTAACATGAGTTTGAATGTTTTTGGTTAATTCTGAACACAGCCACATCCCCAGTTATAAAGGGTGTGCACACTTATGCAACCAGGTTATTTTAAGGTTTTTATTTTTCATTTTTCTCCCTCGAAGATTTCAGTTTGTTTTTCAATTGAATTGTTCACATTATAGGACACATTAAAAGTGGAAAAAGTTCTGACATGATTTACCTTTGTCTCATTCTTTAACATCACAAAAACCTGGCATTTTAACAGGGGTGTGTAGATTTTTATATCCACTGTATATCAGTAGGTGTGTCAACATATTTAGAATCAACAAAAATGCGTTGTTTACATGATAGCTATCCCAGGGGCGTCACCAGACCAGGACATGTTTTGCCCAGAGTGTTTTACGGGATACTTTTTGTTGAGTTAAGAGCGTTTCACACAGCAGAGATCGTATCAACTGTGGGCATTACCAAAACAGAAGGATGCAAATTCTGGTGACGTCCCTCACGTGAGATGCAGTTAGAGGTGTTTCAGTCTTCACGTCTTGTAGAGATGGAGGACAGCACTCCATCATTGTTTGTATCGATTACTGACGGTGTTCTTTTGACTTCGGGTTCATACCTTGGACATTAGGAGGGAATGATGATATTACAATGTCATCTGTACCATACTTTTGTGTTGGTGTTCCATATTTTCATTACCTTCTATTTTTGCGAAATGTTGTGATTGCCATGTCAAATCAAATCAGCCTTATAAATGCATTTCTTACAACGCCGCTAGCAAAACTGACTGAAAGCCTACAATACTCTGAAGCTCAGATTTTTACTATATTTTACTATATATGTTTGCTATCGAGATTATATAGTCTTTATTTTCTTTTAACATTCATAAGTATGAGTCCTAACAACTGGAATGTGGATGATCGTAATAATACCAGTAATAATATTGATGATGATAATAAACAGGGCAATATTATTTTATCCGAATGGTTTCGGGGGGACATTCTGTACCTTGCTTTTTTCTGCATTTGTCATTCATTTTTTCACTTTGTTAATAAAATACCTGTTTCCCCACCATCTTCCTAATACAAAAGGTTACGCCTCTTATACACGAAGAAAATATTTGCCAAATTGCTACACAGCAAACGTTTGGTGGCTCAGGTCACCTACACATAAGATATTATACATTCAATTAACAAAGAAAATGACATTATGCCTCCCATGGGGAAGAAAGATAGTGATGATAAATAGACAAAGACTAAATTTAAAGTGAGGGAAGAAGGAAAAGTAGGAAATGCTTGACAATTGTCCTTGAGCACAGGGAGCTCCAACCTGGATGAAAGGGTTGAACATACGTATGGATGCTTGAGTAAAGAATGCATGGTCACATAAAATGCATTTTTATTTTCTGTGTTTAATAGCATTTTTTTATTTATGCCACTAGACACTGTATGTTCAAATCTTGTATTAAAAAAAGTGTTCTCACCAAAGTATGGCTCTGACTTTTCTTCGCTAGTTCGTTGTTTGCTGTTATTCTATTATTTGTTTTTTCTTGTTCACTTCTTTGGAGCCTTTCGGTATCAGACACCTCTCAACAATTAACATGCCATTATGTTCCAGATGCTGTATCTTAATTTGAGCCAATTTAACATGACAGAAACAAGTAATCCCACAGTAACTGAAATCTGAAACTGAAAGCATATTAACTGTTATATGGATTATAATAGTTGGTCAATTTTGTAGGGGGTTGACAAATCATTTGTCAGGGCAAATCAAATCTGAAATGTTTTAATTTTAAATTACACATTTTAGAAGCCATTTAAACCTTGAATACAAGTTTGCATTGCAGTGCCATTACCCACATAGAACCAAAAACATCGCAAACACAGTTGTTTGTCTCTTTTTGTGGCAAAGCCAGACTTCCCCCAAGCTATCTTCTCCAGCTGTGACATCGCAGATAGGGTGTGTAGGCATGATGACGGTGCTTTTGAAATGAAATACAAGTCATATGAATAAAGATGAAAGATGAATGCGGCACCATCTCAAACTGACAGAAAAACCTTGATGTTGATTTTGACTGTTTGACAACCTTGTCTAGCGGTGAAGTATGACATTTATTTGCATATTTTTGGCTCTGATCTTGAGTTGTACTCCAAGAACAATATTGCCCCCTCGGAATGGAATCCAAGGGATCAGCTTCATCTCAGTTTAATTCCGCACGTTCCATCTGATGTTCAACTCTATTCAGTGGCGACTATTGGAGCTAGGCCCTCAGTAGAGGAAAAAGATCTGACGTCATGCATGTAGATAGAGAACTCGGATTCCTGTGTATACAGAGCATGACTTGAGACCTTTCTTTTGTAGACCTATGCAGGAGAAGCAATTCTTTGATGACAGTATATGCTGTCAGAGAGAAAAAAGTTGCGCTGTATTCGATGTCCAGCATGCAACAATAAGAAATGTCAAGTACCCAGTTCTTCCAACTGCAACGTCATTACCTTTGTTTTTACCACACAACAAGTGATCTAAAGTTGAAATAATATTTTACATATTTTATTCATAATGATATGAACGAAAAAGCAACAAAAAGCAAGCTGTAGATGAAAACAAAAAGTCCACTCACCATTACGATTAATATTTAAAAATGAAGTCCATTCTCCTGTCCTTCTTTATGAAATGGATAATGGCAGGTTCATGTAGCTTCTCTTATAATTTAAAATGCAAAATAAGTTCTTTTTCGATTGAGATCAAATCCAGGGCTGACAGTCGGGCAATCGCTATCATTACGTACACTCACTCCAAAAAGCTAGCCAGCTAACTAGACTCAGGTGTGAGAAAACAAGATAAGGCTTGCTATTGGCTCTGAATTAGTGTAAGGTGACCAGATGTCTGAAATGAAAACCAGGGACATTTTCAGTTTGGCGGTCAATATATCATTAAAGTATCTGATGTTATTATCTATGAAATAAAGAAGGGGGACAATTCCAGTTTCTTGTATTTAGACTAACAGGCACATTGTGATAGACAGAGAAAACAACTATATTACAGAAACACCACACACAAGTCTGAAGTATCCAATCTGAACAGCCATTCAGTGCTAATGGTTGTCTGGGCAGAATTAAGAGCAGAAGAGTACATGAGCAAAATTTTAAAAACAGAGACAATGGACTTTTTCTTGTACTACATAATCTTTCTCCTCTTTTGTGTTCACTCATCTTTCTTCCTTTCCTTCTCTTTTCTTTTCCACCTCATCTTTATAAGGTTCTGTTTTGCTCCGCTCTGTTTCATTTTTGCTGTATTGTAACATAGACTGTCCTTTTTTGTTCTGATTGTTTTCACCTGTTGTTTAGTCCTCGTTAGCTCCCTATTTAGTTTTCCCAATTCTTTGAGTCATTGCGTCTTTTGTGTCTGTACCTGCCACCAGTCTGTGGTTTTCCTGCCTGCCTGTTTTCCTGACGTTTTCTTGTTTTTTTACCTGCCTCAGTTCCATCATTAAAACCTTTTTTTTTTGCTCTTAAAGTCCGCGCTTGGTGTCCTGCAAAACTCAAAACGTGAAATTCTTCTACACTCTCCTCGCTTCACTCTTTTTACTCCCTTAATTTTCCTTCTCAGTCTCTTCTCCTTCCTCTCCAATCTTTAATAATAAATAGTACCACATTAGATAAAATACTTTGGTTAACAGATTCCCATTGCTTGCCTCATTTTTGTATTTTATCTCAAAAACATTGTAATAATAAATTGGCAGGCTCTGTAATCATATCTTTACCTTTCCTCCTCAATTTCCTTCAATCTTCTTCCTATCTAGTCTTCCTCCTCTCCTTCCTCTCCACTCTCTAACACAAAATTTTATGCTAATGTTATCCATGAAGATGAAAGATGTGTCAGCATCGAGTAATTGTCTCTGGCCCCCTCCCAGCTAGGGGTAGTGACGAGCTCTACAGCAGACTTGCGCAACTCAATCTCTGGCTGAAAACGGAGTTCTGCACGTCACAGGAGGTAGAGTTTGTAGATAACTGGCTCTCTTTTTGGGAGTCTCACAGAAATTGAGCCAAGCCTGATCTGCTGAAGAGCGACGGACTCCATCCTAGCTGGAGTGGTGCTCTTCTTTTATCTAGGAACATTGACAGGAGTCTCACTCCTATAGCCTGACCATGAGATAGGGTGCAGGTCAGTCCTATAGCCTTACCATGAGATAGGGTGCAGGACAGGCCGCAGGCTGTTAGCCAGCCTGCTAGCATAGTGGAGTCTGTCAATAGCATAGCGAGAGTAGTTAGTATAGTTTTGCCTATTGCGACTGTGACTCGTTCCAGGCTGAGAAAAGTTAAACAAGGTACTGCTAACAATAGCAACCTTATTAAGATAAAGCCTTCCTCCACCTACAATAAAAATGACTGTATTACCTCGCATCTCAAAATGGGACTCCTAAATGTTAGATCCCTTGCTCCAAAGGCAATTGCAGTAAATTAATTTATCACTGATCATAAACTAGTTCACAATGTTATTGGCTTGTGTGAAACATGGCTTAAGCCTAATTAATTTACTGCCCTAAATGAGGCCTCTCCTGGCTACACTAGTGATCATATCCCCCGCGCATCCCGAAAATGGGGGGGTGTTGCTAATTATTATGACAGTAAATATGAACTTACTCTTAAACACATCACTGGTTTTCATTCTTTTGAAGTTTTTCTTCAAAAAGCTAAGCACGCTGATAAATCGTTTTTCATAGCTACTATTTACAGGCCCTCAGGGCCATAGACAATGTTCCTCAGTGAGTTTCCAGAATTCTTGTCTAACCTTGTAGTCATGGCAGATAGTATTCAAATTTTTGGCGATTTCAATATTCATATGAAAAAGGTCCTCGTCAGAAAGCCTTTGAAGCCATAATTGACTCAATGGGTTTTGTCCAACATGTCTCAGGTCCAACACACTGCCACAATCATACTTTAGATTTAGTCCTGTCATGAGAAATAGATATTGTAGATCCAATAATTTTCCCCCACAATCCTGGAATATTGGATCACTGTCTTATTACATTTACCGTTAAAACAATAAACCCACTTGCACCCCAAACAATGACTTTTAAAAGCCGTAATATAAATTCTCAGACTACAAATAGATTTCTTGGTATTTTTCCAGGCTCGCTCATTGATGACAGAGTAAATAAATCTGCAAACAAACTAATCGACGATCTAAACTCAACACTGCAAAATACTTTAGATATGGTTGCACCACTAAAAACAAAAGAAATACACAACAAGAAACTCGCTCCCTGGTCCATAGACAATACTAGAGCACTCAAGCAAGCCTCCATAAAACTGAAGTGAAAGTGGCGCTCCACCAAGTTGGAAGTATTCAGACTAGCCTGGATAAACAGTACAATACCGAAAAGCACTCACATCTGCTTGGTCAGCTTATTTCTCCAACCTGATTGAGGTGAACAAAAACAATCCAACATTTCTCTTTGATACAGTTGCAAAGTTAACAAAAAAGAAATATTCAACAAGTGAAGTAGGTCTTCACTTTAGCTGTAATGAATACATGAACTTCTTTGATGAAAAGATCATTACCATTAGAAAACAAATAACTGACTCCTCCTTAAATAGGCATATTCCCCAAAATCTCAGTTGTCCTGAGAATGTCCTGAACCTCCCTGACCTGGTGTCAACGGGGACACTTGAATTTTTTGACCCTGTATCACTCGACATGTTCACTAAATTTGTAATGAGTTCTAAACCCACAAATTGTCAACTAGACCCGATTCCAACAAAATTACTTAAGGAGCTACTTCCTGTGCTAGGTCAGCCAATGTTGAACATAATACATTGCTCCCTATCCTCCGGATGTGTACCAAACTCACTAAAAATAGCAGAAATAAAGCCTCTTCTGAAAAAATCGAATCTGGTTCCAGACATAATAAACAATTGTAGGCCAATATTGGACCTCCCGTTCCTCTCAAAAATCTTAGAAAATGTGTGTTCCAACAACTGAATGCATTCCTGAAGACAAATAACATTTATGAAATGCTCCAGTCCGGTTTCAGACCCCATCATAGGACTGAGACTGCACTCGTGAAGGTAACAAATGACTTTCTAATGGCCTCAGACAAAGGTTCCGCATCTGTCCTGCTGCTTCTTGATCTTAGTGCTGCCTTTGACACTATTGATCACTCCCTTCTCTTAGAGAGACTGGAAACCCACATTGGGCTACGTGGACATGTTCTAGCCTGGTTTAAATCTTATCTGAAAGATATCAGTTTGTATGTGTTGATAGCATATCCTCTGACAAATCAAAGGTATGTTTTGGTATTCCTCAGGGCTTGGTTTTAGGCCCATTATTGTTCTCATTATATACAGCTCCGGAAAAAATTAAGAGACCACTGCACCTTTTTCTTTCCTTTCCAAAAAAGTAGAAAAGAAAGGTTTTGAGTGAGGAACAGAAGGGTTAAAATAAAAAGACCACTGCAAATTGAACGCTTCTGTTCCTCACTCAAAACTTTCCTTTTCAACTTTTTTGGAAAGGAAAGAAAAAGGTGCAGTGGTCTCTTATTTTTTTCCGAAGCTGTACGCTGCCTCTGGGTGAAGTCATCTGGAACCACAATGTCAATTTTCACTCTCATGCTGATGACACACAGTTGTATATTTCAATGAAGCATGGAGAAGTCCCAAAATTACCTACTTTGGAAACATGCGTGTCAGATATTAGGAAGTGGATGACATAGAACTTCTTGCTTTTAAACTCAAGAAAAACAGAAATGCTTGTTTTTAGACCAAAGAAGCAAAGAGTTTTGTTGGCAGATCTCAATGTGAACCTCGACAGTTATATGGTTGTATCCCAAAAAACTGTAAGAAACCTTGGCGTTACCCTCGACCCTAACCTCTCCTTTGATGAACATATAAAATATATCTCAAGAGTTGCTTATTTCCATCTTCGGAACATTGCAAAAATCATAAACTTTTTGCCAAAAACTGATGCAGAAAAACTAATCCATGATTTTGTTACTTCCAGATTAGATTACTGCAATGCTCTTTTTTCCGGTTACCCTGATAAATCAACAAATAAACTTCAATTAGTACTGAACACGGCTGCTAGAATCCTAACTAGAACTAAAAAATTTGAACACATTACTCCAGCATTAACCTCTTTACCCTGGCTGCCTGTTAGGGTTAGGCCTGATTTTAAGGTTTTATTGTTAACCTACAAAGCAATACATGGACTTGCTCCTACTTACCTCGCTGAAATGATCCAGCCATACATAATCACACGTAACCTCAGATCACAAGATGCAGGCCTTCTAATTGTACCTAGAATTTCTAAACAAACAGCCGGAGGCAGGGCTTTCTCTCATAGAGCTTCACTACTGTGGAATGATCTGCCAACTAAGGTTCAATGTGCAGACTCGGTGCAAACTTTCAAGTGTCTACTAAAGACTCATCTCTTCAGCATGGTCTATGATTAAGTACATTCTGTCCCAGGGGCGTGAAAGTGACCAGAAAGGCTTGATACTGTCCACTCTTGCTGTCTTGCCAGGTGGGCTCTCATCGCCACTGGGATGCCCTCCCTCCAATGCCATTCAGGGGCGGAGTCACTGGCTTGTTGTCTCTCCGTTGCGTCCATCGTGCAATATACAGCTCTGGAAAAAATGAAGAGACCACGCCACCTTTTTCTTTCCTTTCCAAAAAAGTTGATTTTTTGGAAAGGAATACTCGACCCTCATTTCAGGGTGGTTGCGGTTGCTGGGTGTCCCTTTGGTTGATGCTTAGCAATGTGGGTGGATTGACTT
Source organism: Esox masquinongy (assembly GCA_016801175.1). Classification (NCBI taxonomy): domain Eukaryota; kingdom Metazoa; phylum Chordata; class Actinopteri; order Esociformes; family Esocidae; genus Esox; species Esox masquinongy. Next base: position 3,420 of record JACXGI010014596.1, on the reverse strand, counting down.
CCTGTTTGTTGGGCCACAGTGCCACTGGACCCCCTTGTCTCTGCCCCAAGGTTTTACGCTATTATTGTGCCGGGGGAGTAGGGTCAGTTCTCCTTCTCCACTGTAAATCCTTGTAGATCTAAGGAATGCAATTTTCCCTGTCTCCTGCCCTGTTTAAACTTAGGAGGACATGAGGTCCAACGTAGACAGTAGCTAGCTAACCTCTACGTAGCTAACGTTAGCTAGAATAACCTATGTTAAACCATATAGAGCAGTCTATTTAATAATAATAAATTGTGACATTATAACATCGCTAGCTAGTATTTAAAACGATTGAAACATGTCTCGAAAAGACATTTGTGGTGATGTTGTGGATTCACTTGACACTTGCTAGCTTCTGGCTGAGTTTTCCACAGCAGATTTCTCTAAAACTAGCGTAAGCAAGTCATTAGCAGAAGAGTGAATGAAGCTACTATAGCGAGCAGCCCCCTCTGTGGCCCAAGAACAAGCACAGCGCAATTGAGACATCAACCGGTAGGCTCTGCTGCCCGGTCTTTTTTGCCACGTAAAATATAATTTCACTTCAATTCACCATTAAAAACAGGGACATTTCTGGGGACAAATCCAGCCGGGGACATGCCACCAAAAACGGGGACTGTCCCCTGGAAAATGGGGACATCTGGTCACCCTAAATTAGTGACAAACACTAAGCCTTGAGGTATCATATTAGACCGGTAATACGTCGTCCATAGTAGGCTCTCATCTTCACACCCCGTTGAGGGGGAAAACAAACTGCATCCCGCATAGACTTCAACAGCGTAAACAAGACAAACCGGCCGGCTTAAATTAATAACGCTTGTAATGCCGAAGAGTTGCCGTGTAGTTGGTTTGTTGTCTCTCTTGCCATTCTGTTTTGCACCTATTACTTTTATTGTCATGCTGTATTGCTGTCAGTGTCCAGACTGACCAAATGTAGCTAGCCAGGTTAGTTGTCAGAGCATGTTGCTATTGCTAGCTTGCATACTATTTGTACAGCAGGAATGAAGAGTAAACTATATCACTGGTAATTTGCTTACCTGGAGACTCAATGAGTTAGAAATAGATGTCCGGGTAGGACACCTCTGGCCATAGACTGGGGTTATTGCACCAGTTTGATGTTTGGAGACAGAACAGACATGATTTAAGATGGACCAAATTAATCTTTTCTATGTATCTTGCGCATTCTATGGCAGGCATAGTGGACATATATTGACTTGTTTTGTACTGCTATTTTACATGAATGTCTGTGGCAAGTTTGTCCCCCAAAAAGGGAGACAACAAATGTGTTGGGGCCAATGTTCCCGGTTGTGCCGGTCTGATGTATATATAATTGTCCCACCTATTGCAAGACAATTTATGATTGGTTGATTCTACTGTCATTCCAAAATGCTGCTCTAATTGAAGTCAATGTCAATGACACTGGCTGGTGCCTTCTATTCAAATCCTGAGGGCCTTGCCAATGAGTGTTGTGCACAGCTAGATCATTTCTACCAGGATACTACCAAAGAAAAATTCTGATTGAATATTTTTTCCTCTTGGATATTAACCCTGCTTTTTCCCACACAAACTAAAGAAATTCAATAGGAAGATCATAACAATTAAAACAAAAAAAGATTAAAGCAATTAAAATTCCAAATTATAATATATAAAAATATATACAGATGTGTCTCTATCCTTGTGTCTTCTCTGAGGTTGTCGAGGGCCCTGACGATTCCCCACTGACTCTATTGGTGTCAAAGGTCATCAGGCGAAGTATCTGACTAGTGACCGAAAGGCTGCTGGGTCGAATCCCTGAGCTGGCAAAGTGAAGGAAAAATTCGGAATTGAAGCTGAAAAAAACAGATCGTGTGGACAAGTGGGAACACTTCCAACTTAAACCTGCATATGGGACATTTTAAACCCGGCTCAATTCCCCCCTCTGACTTTCCAGTTTGTTTTTGCAACGGAGGTATATGTATCCACTATGCCATGCCATGAATGTCAAAATATATTTAAGAGATTAATTGTACGATGTGACTCTTTATATACATGGGCGTTCACAACACAAAGTTCAAATAAGTAAGCAGTGAGACATAAAATTTTCTGTTTCTATACGCGATTTTCTGAATAATTACAAAATGTGTAATCATTGTCTACCTCTGATTAGTCATGAAAACTATAATGGATTATATTTTCAAAAACACCATTTAATAACCAAAGCTATCTTCCCCTGAACAAGATACGTTATAGACTTCAAACCAAAAGAACATGTTTCTGTGAAACACACACGGTTTTGTAACAGTGCTCCGTTGTAAAGGAATAATTTAATATAGCAAAGTTCCCTACATCAAACACAAACAAACATCCGAACATGCAGCCAAATGAAAACTCCATAAAAGTTTCTCTACAAATTGTGGTGGAGACTTGAAGATAGAAATTAGGTTTTGGGCCAACACACCTTCATGTGCTCCCTTCTGAGAGGCCTAGGTGTCTGGTGTCAATTTGAGGCCTGTAGATGGTCGATGGTCAGCTTGCCCTTGTGTCATGGGCTTAAACAATCCGAGAACAAGATGACTGTGGTGCGTTATTCTACTTCTATGGCTGCTGCCCACAAGAAGTGACGAAATTTACACAATGCCACGTGCCTAAAAAATATGTTTTTAGTACTGTGTATGTGCATTTGCTGTTCACCAGGGCAATCCCTTCAGTCGCATAGCAAAAAATAATATATAAAATAATATTTATATTCTATATATATATATATATATATATATATATATATATATATACACAGTATCTCACAAAAGTGAGTATACCCCTCACATTTTTGCAAATATTTCATTATATCTTTTCATGTGACAACACTGAAGAAATGACACTTTGCTACAATGTAAAGTAGTGAATGTACAGCTTGTATAACAGTGTAAATTTGCTGTCCCCTCAAAATAACACAACACACAGCCATTAATGTCTAATCCGCTGGCAACAAAAGTGAGTACACCCCTAAGTGAAAATGTCCAAATTGGGCCCGAAGTTATCTATATTTTGTGTGGCCACCATTATTTTCCAGCACTGCCTTAACCCTCTTGGGAATAGAGTTCACCAGAGCTTCACAGGTTGCCACTGCCGACACCACGGAGCTGGTGGATGTTAGAGACCTTGCGCTCCTCCACCTTCCGTTTGAGGATGCCCCACAGATGCTCAATAGGGTTTAGGTCTGGCGCCATGCTTGGCCAGTCCATCACCTTTACCCTCAGCTTCTTTAGCAAGGCAGTGGTCGTCTTGGAGGTGTGTTTGGGGTCGTTATCATGTTGGAATACTGCCCTGCGGCCCAGTCTCTGAAGGGAGGGGATCATGCTCTGCTTCAGTATGTCACAGTACATGTTGGCATTCATGGTTCCCTCAATGAACTGTAGCTCCCCA
>JACXGI010014595.1:7312-18872 GCA_016801175.1 Esox masquinongy | reverse complement strand
TTTTCTGAGATACTGAATTTGGGGTTTTCATTAGTTGTCAGTTATAATCATCAAAATTAAAAGAAATAAACACTTGAAATATATCAGTCTGTGTGGAATGAATGTATACATTATACAAGTTTCACTTTTTGAATGGAATTACTGAAATAAATCAACTTTTTGATGATATTCTAATTTTATGACCAGCACCTGTACATACAACCGGCAACCACTGCAAGTATGTTTACTGCAAAGAAGTTTACTTAATTATTCAATATACATCTATTTATTTGCATAACTGTATTCATAAAATCCAACATAGGAAAATAAACCAAATGAATCATAACTATAAGAAAAGACCCAGGACCAGACAGACAACCAAATAAAATAATACCCACCACCCCCGAGGGGAAACCCAATCACACATGGGGCAAAAGGAAACATCCACTGTTGAGCACCACAAGAGGAAACCAATGCCACGTTTGCACTGGTGCTTTACCCCGGCACCAGGGTCACACCGGTGATTTATGCTCATGTTGGCTCCAGAATTTACTGTTTCCACTATACATTTGGTACCAAGGACTTAAGGAGGGGCTCAGGTGTAAACTATCAACGCGTTTTAGTTTTCCGGTTACGAAAAACAAAAGGCGATATTTTCCTGGTAGTAAAATAAAAAACAATAACGCCATGCTCAGTTTGTTTACAATACGGCATTTGAACGTAATAAAACAAATTTCTTCCTCAAATTCCTGCTCCTTCTACACTCGTAACTGTAAGCCAGTGTATTCATTATTTAGTTTGATAAGTAATTTGTCAAAACTATCTACCTTTAATAGAAGGATTTGGGAGAATTCGGAGGTCATTTTGCGTTGAATAGGTTCTGCAGGCTACGTCTCGGTCTCAGCACTCTGTTTTTCTATTGAGTCAGTGGTATCATACCACATTCAATCGTTCCAACTCTTCCCGTTCTGAGACGTTGATTCCCTGTACTTTTCCTTCATTTTCTTTATTTTATCTGGCATCTGTTTATTAGATCGGATGAAAACCATTACGAGAAGCCTAAAGACTAAGCAAAAGATACACATCGCCATTCGAATTGCACAACATGCAGCGTTTTCTACTGAGTCAATGGTATCGTACCACCTTTGGTCTTTCCAACTCTTTCCGTTGTCTTTGCTGCCCTGTACTATTGCTGCATTTTCTTTATCAGGGATCTGTTTGTTAGATCGGATGAAAACCATTACGAGAAGCCTAAAGCAAACGATACACATCGCCATTCGAATAGAACATGCCGCGTTTTCACACCACGTCACGCGTCAACCCGCAAACCCCACCCTAAGTCCTAAAGTCCGGGGCTTGGCACCAAGTGAGAGCCGGGCCACTAGGCCATGGCCGACCGACCCGTGTCAGTGGACAGAAAAAAAGTCAGGACTTCAAGGTAAAACACCAGTGGAAACGCGGCACAAGTAAGCTTCAAGGTTGACCAATCAAATTCAGATAACAAGGCCTTTGTTTATGTGGGCTATAGAGATACTCCCATTGCAAGGCAGTGCACCTGTTAAGAAGTGCTACAAGATAGAATCATTCCAGTTAACAATAGTTCATTTCAAAGTTGCAGTGCTTCCTCCTTTAGAGTAACAGAGCATTGTAGATTTAATGTCTGATGTCATGCCCTTTCAGCGACACCTTACCAATGTCACATGACCCCGGTTTCCTTATTTACCCCATGCACAGTTGTATGTTATATCATCGCGTCTCACTGAGTTCAATAAGCAAAATACCACAGTAATTAAGCATAAACTATCCCTTTACTGTGAGGAATATGGCTCATTCACAATTGGCCTAGCAAAATATTTGATTTCGATAGATATATCCATCTTCCTATATCTATAAAAAATAAAAAAGACTAGTCTACATTTAAGAACCATAACTGTGTACTGTAGAATTGTTATTAGAAGGAAAAAAAATAGGCTTGGTCTTCAATAAACTAATAAAATTGATGCCTCCAACTTAACTACTTGAACAAGTCTGAGGATTCTGAAGCAGTACTAATTTTCCAACAGGTAATAAGACCTACTCGACATCCACCGGGCTTTGTTAGAATGGAATGCACACTGAAGACATTCATCATGACTGAGACAGTGTGATAACAGCCATCTGACAGACAAATACATCACATTCCTTCCTGGCCACTTTAGAAGTTCCACTATTACAGGGTGGTCTGACTGAATGTTTCTGTCCAAAACCAGGCCACACAAAAAGCCAAACATAATTCATAGGGCACTGCATAGTTGTGTGCCAGCATGAAAATGGCTCAAATCAGGTAGATTCCTCAGGGTTTTGCCGCATTTCCATCACTTGGTGACATTGCAGAATTTTCCGAGCAACACCCTGAGCAGGTGTAGAAGTTAATTTATCTGACCTAGAACATAAGTTACGCATGTGTAATACCTCAGCAACAAACCTCTGCTCTGTGGTTTTATTCTCCAAAGACCGCAAAAAAAATCCACTAGGCTTAATCCTAGCCACATCCCTCATGTCATTGAATTCAAGCTAGCACAGTCATATTGCGGTAATAACATTTCACAGTAACCAGCAACACCTCAGCCATTTTCCAGTACAGCTGACAACCAGGGGTAGGAAGTCCTACTCAAATATCCTGCTCAAGCCTTGAAAAAGTAGCCCGATGTAGCACCGTGAGAGTGAGCTTTGTGCAAGTTCATACTTAGGCACAGGGAGTGTGGAATATGGCGAATCTACCACAGCTACAGTCTGTTCTTAGGCATTACACAATGAGTCACGCTTGGATACAGCAAAACAACGTTTTACTGTTCTAATTACATTGGTACCTGGTTCATAACAGCAATAAGGCACTTTAGGGGGTGGTTGAGGTATATGTCCAATATATGACCATCCCACACCCCTTTGCGACTTGATCATGAATGCTGTTTGGCTGAAAGCGGTTTGGCTGAAAGCGGTGGTATATTTAAGCAAACACAAGGGAGGGTTGGTATATGGCCAATATACCACAACTGTGTGGTGCATCATCTTCTGTCCATATACTACACCCCCATTTGCCAAATAACTTCGGGAAATAAATTTAAGAGTAAAAATGCAAGTTTCACAGGTGTTTGGACTACTCAATAGAGCCAATAGCACAGGTGGTCGTCTACCTTCCGAAAACAAGGGCAGTAACATAAGTACAAAGCCATGTGATTTCAAACAACTGACCCTATGAAGCTGTGCAGTAATTTCACCTCTTGGTTTATTGAAAAGTATTTTTCGCTAATATGAAAGACACATTCCATGAGTTTACAAAATCGTACTGCGCGTGCTGTTAGTTAAAACACACCGGTAAAGAAAATACAATCGTGAATAGATAAAGGAGATAACGTATTTGAATGGCTAAAATTGCCCAAGACGACAGGCACACCTTTCTGAACTGCCACCGGCAAACCGTGGGCATGGCCTGTCAGCTTCGAAACGAGCCAACTGTGTTGGGGTAGCTGGCTACATAATTTCGTTGCTAGCTATCAAATAAATGTTCTTTAAATAACCAATGTTTTGGGGTAGCAAGCAATTCTTAACAGGATCGGTCATCTATTAAGTCATTTGCTGCATATTACTAACGTTAGCAAATTCAGCAAAAATCCATTGGAGTTGCCAGATAGTGATCCAGACGGACTTTTAGTTCTATAACGCTGACCACAATAGCTTTTGCTAGCAAGTTAGCTAGCATCATGCCATGGCACAATACCATGTCAACTTTGATAGCAAGCGAACTAGCTAGCTGCAGTAGCTGGCAAACAACTTACACGAACTCAAGATCATGGCGATTCGAACATTTGTAGCATACTTGGATTCAAAAAGTAATTCGATTCATAGTAACTGAACTTAAAATAATTGAAGTCGTGCGACTAACTATGTTATGATTATGAGAAAACAAATAAGCTAGCTAACTAATTAGCAAGCTGGCTAACGTATGCTCCGTACTACGCTTGCGCGAATCCCAATTTGGCAAGTGACCAGTTACCCCCAGGCCCCTTGCAGCCTGGGAGACCACCGTTTCAGTGACAACGGAAAACTTCAAAAAATAAAAGGATACTCAAAGTCAGCATCTTGGACTGGTAGTCAAAGGCCACGACTTCTCCTTGCAATTGTTGCCCCAAGCAGGTGAGGCAAGAGACATGGCTCCCGACACTGAAATACTCCCCCGGTCCAGGAGCCGCCATCTTCTCCGCCAGCAAACCGGAGCGCCAGATTTACGTCTGTATACGCGGCCGCGTCACTGAATACGGGTGGGGATTGTTGATGGGCGTGTCATGCGAACGATGAGGTTAATCATGCCTTAATGAATGGTGTGCCCTTGGATTGCGTATTTCAGCAATCAGTGCGAGATCAAAACGGCTGATCTACAAATCACGTTGCATTGAAAATAACATCTATTTATTATTTGTAGATTATTCAGTTCTGCACAATTTACCCATATCCTTTGCGGTTTCGATCCTCCCGGAATTTCAGTGCATAGTGGGTAAATTGTGACAGACAGACAGATACACATTGAATTTATTATGAAAGATGATTTGTGGATCAGGCTATATTTTCTCCCATTCTCCTCTGCAGACCCTCTTAAGCTCTGTCAGGTTGGATGGGGAGTGTCGCTGCAAAGCTATTTTCAGGTGTCTTCAGAAATGTTCAACTGGGTTCAAGTCCGGGCTCTGGCTGGGTCACTCAAGGACATTCACATACTTGTCCCGAAGCCACTCCTGTGTTGTTTTGGCTGTATGCTTTGGGTTGTTGTCCTCTTGGAATGTAAACCTTCACCTCAGTCTAATGCCCTGAGCACTCAGGAGCAGGTTTACATTAAGGATATGTCTGCACTGTTCATCTTTCCCTTGATATTGTCTATTCTTCCAGTTCCTTCCACAGAAAAACTTTGCCACAGCATTATGCTGCCAGCACCATGCTTCACCGGAGGGATGGTATTGGCCAGGCGAACTGTCATTTGTACTTGAATTTGCCTTTTGCACATTTATATATCCTACCTATAACATACATTGTTCTTAATTGTTTCACTTGTAAATTTTCTACAATATAGACTCATTCTTAACAATACATTTTCTACAATCATGCTGACCTTTTTGGAGGAGTGTAATATCCTTACCTTGAAGAAGATACTGACTTTACCTAAATGCAAAAATCTTTCTGGCGGAAATTTGAGAAAAGTTGCCACTGACTCTGGATGACGCAGATATTAGAGTTATTCATGAAAAGGGATAGATATTGTGCAGGCATACTACATTAGTGGGCAAACTGATCCACTTAAATCAGTCTGGCTTCTTCCCCCAACAGGAATCTGTTAAGCAATAATGTGCTCTCTGAGGTCACCTCACAGCACTGCTACACTAGGGCCGTTGAGTGTCAGGTGTTGCTGTGAGCTATCAGCCACTGAGGTACTCCTTTGAAATCAGTGGTTGCTGCTGTACTGCGACATGTCCAATGACAATGTCTAAGCTTCAAGAATTTCCATGGTCCAATTCTTGATCACTGACGTGCACGTTCATTCTGTCTTGTGAGTGGAAATAAAAAAAATGAAATAAGGAAAACCATTGATTTTGGTGGGTTTCTGGAATAGCGAGTAGAATATCACATTGATACAATGCTAATGGCAAGACAACTTGACGCATGAAGTGGAGCTTAAGTTAGATGTCTTGATGCTGAAAAGTCTTATTTAAGGTTCTATTGGAATGGTACTTTGGAGATTCATAATATGGATCAAACTTCTGTATAGGAGCCACTCTTCTAAAATATCCAGCACTCAATCACTGTCGCACCCATTTAACCTATATAGAAGGACAAAACAGGGTTGTGCCCTTTCACCTCTCCTCCAGTCTTCAAGCCACTCACCAAAGCAATGAGGTCAGTTGCAATACATGGTTATAATAATAAGTAAACTCTATGTAAATAGTCTTCATACACAGATGACATTGATGAGACAATTTGAACAGCCCTATGACAAGCCCCTGCCCACTGTCAATGTGGCAAACAGGATTGGAAACCTGACTGCAACAACACAGCTATTGTGACGCAGCGACTTCACATAGGTAGCTAATTCTCGTACTTCTTGTGCTGCTATTGTAGGGGCAAACGAGTGTTGACAAACCAAACACTCCAGTTGCTGCCCTGCTATCACACATTTTCACGGTCAGCCTCATTTTCACCCCAAACGAGGCTGACCGACACGCTGGCTAATGGACAACCACCCAGCAGGAGTGGTTATCTCAGCCAGGGCCGGAGGGCATTAATTGCTATCCCTTCATGCCTGGTCATGTCACACAGGATAAGGAAGACAGGATGTCAGCTGCCATCAAATACTTCCCCTGTTCATGCACAGCACTATAATTAATACTTTTCCACTGCCTGAAGGCCCATTACCAAGAGAACAGAGTACCTATTGTGACTTAAGTGGTAACTCTTCTCCACGCCACTAGGGGTCCTCCTAACCTACACATCACACACACACACACACACAGTGGAAGATTTGCACCGCACAGTCTTCCCACGGAAGGTCTGATCGAGACATACAGTAGGCCTTTGACAGTTATCAGGCTTCTCATACTCCAACAGTGCAAGCAGTTCCCAGTCCTATCCATCTCAACCTGTACTTGGTTTCATGCGAAACTGCTAAATTCTGCTCGGTTTTCTTTTTTGAGCAGCATCACTTTATGAAATTGGTGTGCAAAAAGGAGTTAGTAAAGCGTAATTAGTGGACAAGCAGGTAAAATTGTGAAGGAGCATAAATGAAAAACGTGTTGGATGCCGAATAATTAGTAACGGGAAGAATACCAACCTGGATTAATGTGCGGGAAAGTGTTTTTGTTGTGTTTATGAGTAAATTAATATCAATCCAGTATTGACACCTGAAACATGATTGATGTAGTAGTATTAGTGTTCTATTGTGCTTCTTGTATGACCTCATTAATCATAAAACCAGGACATTAAGCTACTTTACAATGTATTGTTTTTGATTGGTTAGTGGTATATTGTGTTCGTTAGTCATTCTACTGCACTGCTAGAGATGCCAATCTGTGGTTGCTAAAAATAAAAATTGATTTGACTTACACACGTCATGTTCACAGACAAAAAAAACACCATGTCTGTTAACCCACATCCAACACTGTCACAGATATTTACCCTAGGACTCCTCTTTGTATTGGAGCAGTGAATCGCTTTATTGAGTTTAAGACAATTAAAACACTTTTTTTTTTTAAAAAAAGGAAAAAAGAAAGAAAAATAGGATGTCACAACATTACAATGAGAGTAATAAAAAAGGGCTTTTTTTAATTTACACAAAACCTGAAATAAAACAGTAATGAGACTCGACATTCCCTTTAAGATCCTTGCTGCAATTGCACTGTTCCCACAAGGTGGCACTGTGCACAATGCAATTCAGGGAACCCATGAGGTGGCGCTGTGCACAATGCAATTCATGGAACCCACAAGGTGGCGCTGTGCACAATGCAATTCATGAAAAAAGGGATAATTCAAAGGGACAGCTATTTTCATCAATAATAGTCACAGTAATAGATTGCTCAAATATCGTGTATTGAACGTGTACACATACCGGTATATGCACTTATATACACGTGAGTAGCAATTAGTATAAACAAATTTTGTATTGTCGCAACAGGAAAGCATTCGAAAGAACACAAGAAAATAAGGAATGTGCTTTGATCAATTCAAAACGTCTGCATTAGTTATGACCAGAATAGAGAAAAAGAATATATTCAAAATATAAGGTAAGAGACAGTCACATATTTAAACATCTGACCACAGAAAGTGGAGATTGAAACACCAGCGCAGTGGAAGGACACAATGTAAGAGACACACTCCTCTTTCCAAAGTCAAAAAAATATACAATTACTCTTTGAACCTCGATGATCATAGGTCACTACATATACACAACGTATGAAATATCAATAAATATACATTATTTACTGAATAGCAAAATAGTGTGGCGGCAACAATAAAGCTATCTTCAACGGTGGATAAGTTGATACCATTTACACAGATTGGACAGCTTCCAGTATCTGTTTGGAAAGAGAAGGAAAAGACTGCAAGGACCTATCCGCATGGTCACCACTTGTAGTAGTTGTTTGTGTCCAAGGCAACACAAAAACATTCCTCTATTCTGAGTAGCCTCTCTATCGGTGTGAGTGTTTTATTTTTGTTGCCCCGCTAACATAGCCATAAAAAACTGACCTCGTAAACACACATCAGTCTCAAACCAACGTGGTTAAAAGGTACAGAGTCTGTTCAATCAAAAAAATAGGGTCACTCTTTCGTTCATCTCCCCCATAGGACAGCCCAGTAACCGTTCTTTATACCTTACAAGATGAATATACAAAACTGTGCACAACATCTCAATGGTCAGTGATCTACATCAAAACATTACAAAACAAGGTCACAGTAGTCCCATATACTGTAAGCCAAGCCCGCCCCCCACCCCCCACCCCCAACGCACACGCGCACACACACACACACGCGCACACACACACACACACGCACACACGCACGCGCACACCCCATAGCCACATGTTAAGGAAGTAGGAGTCTCTGTGTATATTACATATGTGAGTACAATGGCATCCATTCACATGTGAAGAAAAGAATGTTTAAATTCTTGCCCTGGTGACATGACTGTCATACGACACCATGATTAGAGTTCGGTCAAATGGCAAATGCCTGTTTTGTTTTGTGACATCAGGCACACGTGTTCCACCTGGGAAGAAGTACAACTGGCAACCACCACAGAAAACACTGACAACTGACTGCAGTCAGTAAGACACTGGGAGGTACAGTACCAGTCAAAACGCAAAGACATCAAAACTGTGAAATAACATATGGAATCATGTAGCAACCAAAAAAAAAGTGTGAAGAAAATTAAAATAGATTTCATATTGTAGATTCTTCAAAGTAGCCGCCCTTTGTCATCTTGTTGACAGCTTTGCACCCTTCGCATTCTCTCAACCAGCTTTAGAGGTAGTCATCTGAAATTAATTTCAATAAACAGGTATGCATTTTTGTCTTTCTTTAATGTGTTTGAGCCTATCAGTTGTGTTATACAGGGTTGGTACACAGAAGACAATCATTATGTCTGTACTGTAGTAGTCCATATTATGGCAACAGCCCAAACAAGCAAACAAAAATGACAATAAAAGTCAATAATTACTTTATGACATGAAGGTCAGTCAATCTGGAAAATCTGGAATGTTTCTTCAAGTGCAGTCGCAAAACCATCAAGCCCTATGATGAAACTTGCTCTCATGAGGACCACCAGAGGAAAGGATGACCCAGAATTACCTCTGCTGCAGAGTATAAGTTCATTATAGCTACCAGCCTCAGAAATCAGCAATTACTGCACCTCAGATTGCAGCCCAAAAAAACTCTACAGAGTTATACAAGTAACAGACAAATCTCAACAACGGTTCAGAGGACACTGTGGGAATCAGCCCTTGATGGTCGAACTGCAGCAAAGAAACCATACTAAAGGACACCAATAATGAGAGACTTGGTTGGGCCATGAAAAACAAGAAATTGACATCTGACCGGTGGAAATCCGTCCTTTGGTCTGAAGAGTTGAGATTTTTTTAATTCCAACTGCCATGTCTTTGTGAGATGCTGAGTGGGTGAACGAATGATATCTGCATGTTTGGTTCCCACCGTGAAGCATGGAGGAGGAGGTGTGATGGTGTGGGGGTGTTTTGTTGGTGACACTGTTTTTTATTTAGAATTCAAGGCACACTCATAAAGAATGACTACCACAGCATTCTGCAGCAAAATACCATCCCAACTGGTTTGCGCTTAGTGGGACTATTATTTGTTTTTCAACAGGACAATGAGCCAAAAGACAACTCCAGGCTGTACAAGGGGCTGTTTGACCAAGAAGTAGACTGCATCAAATGACACAGCCTCCACCATTACCAGACCTCAACCCAATAGAGGTGGTTTGGGATGTGTTGGACTGCAAGGTGAAGGAAAAACAGCCAGCAAGTGCTCAGCAGATGTGGGAACTCCTTCAAGACTGTAGGAAAAGCATTCCAGGTGACTAACTCATTAAGCTGGCTGAGAGACTCATTAAGCTGGCAGAGATTGTGCAAAGCTGTCATCAAGGCAAAGGGTGGCTACTTTGAGTAATCTAAAATATATATGTATTTAGATTTTTGTTGACACTTTTTAGTTACTACATGAGTGTGTATAAACTTTTGACTGGTACTGTACATAACACAGTGACTGACTGTATGAAAGTAAAGGGGTAGTTCAATGACAAAGTCAAAGTTAATAAGATTTCAACATGAGTCCAAGTCCAACACTCTATGCAAGGTAGATACAGCTATATGCTTGAATTCCAAAATGAGAAAGCGTACAATGGTGAAATCCAATGGTTTCCATCCTTCTCAATCATCCACAATTTCTCCATTCAGCTTGATCCTCAGACATGGAATCATACAGACATCCAATGGCATATCATTCATACAGTGTGAAAACCTTGAATCCACTTTGATTTTGAATTGAACTGGGCTAGCCCTTTGTGTTTTATATGAGGAAAGGTTATTAGTGAGGGTGTTTGGTGTAAAATACCCCTTTAATATTCCTGAAAACCTCATCACTGTATAGCTATGACAATATGTTGATAAATAAGTTCAATATACAACTGTGGGAAAGTTCCAATGGTGCCTTATGGTGGCAAATGGACAGATACAGAAACAAAGACAAGATTTGTGGGAAGACCTCTAAAGAAATAGCCTATTCCTTTATGATTGTGTTTGACCTTGATAACTATAGGACAGACACGATGCAGAAAACGCTGTCAATAGTGTGGTGTATTGCTTGAAATAAAACACAAAGATCAATGTAGACAATCGCTCTTTGTCTTGAGTATGCTGGTTATGGGCGATTTCAGATTCCACACAGATATATTTGATTTGGATTAATTCCTTAACCTTGATTATAGTGGATAATGTATGAACTCCCACTGGAAAAATAAACATTTTAAAAAGACCTAGTATTTTTTTTTCTTTTTTCAGTCATGTAGGCATCAAGTGAAAACAATTGATGCTTACAACACTTGATGCAAACACACCAGCAACTGGCACAATTAACGTGAAAGGGTTTGTCAGCTGACAGGTAGACAACAGTTTTAGGGGTTGGGGTATTGCAGTGTAAACATCTAAAGTGGTGCTTGCTCATCGTTGTTTACGAAATGAGATCCACCTCCATATCGCTAAATTGACATTTCTGTTTTGTCTCTTTTTTTATGAAACAAAAAAAAATCCCAATACCACTTAGAAAACAGACAAACCATTGATTAGGAAAACAGAAATACAATATGCTTTAACATTAAATGTTTTTTTTACATTTCTCAAATATATTCATATCCAATTTGATTGGATTAACACTTAGCATTATTCGTATATATCTATTTTATATATATATATATATATATATATATATATATATATATATATATATATATATATATATATATATATATATATATATATATATATATATATATATA